>PVJS01002106.1:0-88196 GCA_004027185.1 Glis glis | reverse complement strand
TTGAACCCAGGGGCATTCTACCTCTGAGCTACACCCCCAGCCCTATTTTTTATTCTTTATTTTTGAAACAGGGTCTAAGTCGTGGAGGGCCTCACTAAGTTGCTGAGGTTGGCCATGAACCTGCAATCCTCCTGTCTCAGTCTCCCAAGTACTGGGATTACAAGCGTGTACCACCATGCCCGGCAGTTGTGGGGAAATTTAAATTTTGCTTCTTTACTTTTTCATTTATTTGTTTTTGTGATACTCGGGATGGAATCCATGGGTGTTCTACCTCTGAGCTACAGCCCCAGCCCTTTCTTTCCATTTTTTGTTTGTTTGTTTGTTTGTTTGTTTGTTTGTTTTGAAATAGAGTCTTACTGAGTTGCTGAGGGCCTTACTAAGTTGCCGAGGCTGGTCTTGAAACTGGGATCCTCCTGTCTTAACCTCCCAAGTTCCGGGATTACAGGTGTGCACCACCATGCCCAGCTTGCTTGTTTACTTTTGATTTTGGAAAAGTTAAAAAATACATGTTAGGAAAAGAGTACAATGAACCCCCATCACCAAATGCATTAATTATCAATACATGCCCACTCCCATTTCATTTGAACATCATCTTCCTGTGGCTGCATTATTTTGAAGCAAATTCCAGACTTCTTGTTTCACTCACAGATATTGAAGTATGCACTTCTAAAAGGTAAGGGCTTTCAAAATACAATCTCAGTGCCATCATTACACATAAAAATCAATAATTCCTTAATATCATTAAATAAGCAACCAGTCAGCACTCACAATTCCCCAGTTATAATAATTTAAAATATAGTTGGCTCATTCAAATTAGAATCCAAACATGGAGGTTCACACATTATTTTTGTTTGACATTTATAGTAAGTCTTTTTATCTAAAATATCTCCCCATTTTTTCCTTGCAATTCATTTTTTAAAGATACCAGATTGCCCTGTAAAGTTTCACTTACTTTGGATTTTATTAATTAAATTTCTATGGTGCCTTTTTCTTCTTTATTAATCTTTCTCCTTTATTCACTATAAACTCGTAGTTAGACCTAGAGCCCTGATCTGGTACAACTTTATTTTGACAAAAATATAACTTATTAGTGGTATTATAAACTTCTAATAGAAGTCATAAAATTTTCTGTTGATTCATTATTTCATTAGGAGTTTGTGTTTGTATTTTAGAGGTTTATAACACATTTTACAAGAAGAATTCACATTCTTCTGTGAGTTTTGTTGAGGCTATATTTTTTTTTTTAGTAATATATATTCTCTCACATTCTGGAGCCAGAGTCAATAGAGTGAGAAAA
This sequence comes from Glis glis, assembly GCA_004027185.1. Lineage (NCBI taxonomy): Eukaryota > Metazoa > Chordata > Mammalia > Rodentia > Gliridae > Glis > Glis glis. The sequence continues at coordinate 86,899 of PVJS01002106.1, read as the reverse complement.
TGGAGACCTCAACAGATTACCCAGATAATAGGAAATAAAGCTATGTAATGCTGCTAAGTGCACCAATAAATTTCATTTATCAACAGAACTGTGGTCCCCCAAAGCTGCTGTGTAACTTGAGAACAGAGAGATTTAAATGCAGATTTCAGAGGAATTCTACCATGAATCACAATTCCAGAATCTGATATTTCTTTTATGTTCACTATTCAATCACATTCGCTTGGTTTCACCAAACAAGAATAAAAAAATCCATTCTACTGCTATCAATTCTCATTTTCTTCCTTATATTGATAGATTGTTCCCCTTTCTAGTTGAAATTCTCCTAGTCATAAATCAAAACTCCAGTTCATTTATAGACAGTCCCATCAAGAATAAGCCACTAAGCATAAAATCCAAAGACTGCACTGTGAAGTGAAAGAAGCATGTGTATTCCTGCTCAGGACGCCTGCACACGGTTAAGGTGTTATAAACATTCTTTTCCTTTGTACATCAATTGCTAAGCCACCTGTTAAGTGTTCACCTGTTAACTATTCACTTGACAATGCAGATTGAGAATTTATACTAACTGCTCCCAAGACTAGTTCCTTTTTAAATAAGGCTTTGGCTAGATTTATTTCTTATCTCACAAGTAGTAATAAAAAACAACATTTATATGATATTGATTTTATAGGTATAAATTAAGTCCTACAAGAAGAAAAACTTCTTACTTTCTCATATGTCTAATTGGAGGCAAAAATTCAAATGAGATAATAAGCACAGTTTTTTAATCACCCAAGGAATATTAGGGTGAGTGTTGGGGGAGGGTGTGGTAGCAATTATAGAAACAACATGTTTGCCAGTCAAAAATATGAATACCATCTGAGGTGTCTAAATTCACAGCTTGGTGGTACATTACAAACTGCCTATGAGCGTACCATGTGTCACACTTCAAAGAAACCTAGATCCATGTTCAAGTGCAATCTTTAACACTTGCAATTACCTTTGATGTCTGCCCTCTCTCAGAGACTGTGACTTTCTGAATGTGCTTAATCATTTTAAAATGCAAGACCTTACAGCTTTTAATTTCAGAAACAGGCCTGGAAAATATTGCCACAAATGATCACTATTTTGCTTATTCCTGAAGGATTTAAGACGGCATCTAAAGACCCTGCAATAGGGTCTAAACTACAAATTAGAAATAACAAAGGAAGAAAAAAAGAAGAAGCTATGAAGACATGAATCAAAGGCAAGAATGAAGCTAGCCCCCCAAGGTACGCCTGTGCCCTCGCTACCAAGGGTGCTGTCCCTGCAAGAAGACACCATTGGAAGATGCCAGGGCCTCTTGAATAAAGCCCGGCGGGACTGACTTCATGAGCACGTTGCTATGCAGCCCTTCATCTTGTGATTTCTTTCTCCCAGCCTTTTACCACTTCTACGGCTTTAAAACTTTTAGGTTAAAAACAGATAAGTTCTTATGGGCAGCCAACAATAAAAAGTCCTAATTTTATGTATTTCAGGTCATCGGTTCCTCCTGACTACTTCAAAAATATTTTCCCCAACCCTGCAGCTAATATTACTATCATCGAGGAACATAAGAAACCTTTTGAATCTTTCTAAACATTTTGAAGAGTTTCCAAAATTCCAGGTGTGTTTCATTTAAGCTATTTTCCCCTAATTTCAGCATAGAAATTTCTCTGCACTGCATTTTTGGTTTCCAGTCAGTCCTGAAATGAGTACTACCTAAAGCCTCATGTGTCTGTGGCAGCTAAAAAGTCCATCCATCCAACCCTAACTGATAAATTCATGATTTTAACAGATGTTCTATGTAATGATTGAGTACTCACTCTGTTCCAGAAGTACATTAGGCAAAGTGAGAAAGAATCTAACCAGATAGAGTTTAGAGTATTCTATCTCTAAAGGGTGGGGTAGACATGAGGCCTAATCCCAACTTCTCTCTCCGTTGTCTTCCTCCCTTCTGAAGTTCCCCAGCTTCTCTTAGCAGGGCCATTTGACATAGTCCATGCTGATAAGATGCAAGAAAAACATCAGCTCAGGTTTCTGGAAAAGCTCTCCTGGTGCCATGAAAGACTTAGCTGGAGCAGAATGAGCTGCTGAGCCAATGCCAGCCACTAGTTTCTTTTCACCTTATTGCATATAAGAAAAGTCATCTTTACTTGTTTAAACTACTTTGAGTCTAATTTTTTCTTGCTTGCCACCTAAAGCATTCTAAACTAAAACAATGAAATCATAGTTTATTTGAAAAATTGAACACAGATACAAGACAAAAGGAGAGAAAATGCTATTAGTTTCCAACAAATCACTTCTACACAGGAAATAATGAAAGAAGAGATGGATAGAGGAAAAACAAGGGAGGATAAAAAGGGCAATATTTTTGCTGTATTATTATTATTATTTTCATACTGGGGATTTAACCCAGGGGCATTCTACCTCTGAGCTATATTCAAGCACTCTTTTTTTAAGTTTTAATTTTTGAAACAGGGTCTCACTAAGTTGCTGAGGGTCTCGCTGAGTTACTGAGGCTGGCCTCAAGCCTCCAATCCATTTGTCTCAGCCTCCCAAGTACTGGGATTATAGGTGTGCACCACCACAAATGGCTGTTGTATGTATTTGACCCAATAAAACTGCATTAAAAATAACGAAGGCAAAGCCTCCTTACCAAAGCTCAAAGAACAAACCCCCCATCCTGCAGAACCAGATGACATGGCAGCAGAGGAGGGACCTTAGGGAGAGAGAGCAATGAGGGAGAAATACTGTCTGGGGACAGAAGTTGTGGCAGCTGCCCTGTGAACCAGGGTCTGGGGAGAAGAGAGCTTTTAGGAAGCTTTGATAAATGTTGAACAATGGGATTGATCCTTTGTTTCTCTTTTTGACACTTTAATAATGATTTGTATCTTTTCACAGGACTCTTAGATATAGATGTATTTTTCTACTGAATGAAATACCATACAAAGAAGAAACTTTAGGTAACTCAAGGAGGAACAAAATGTTCAAGTTACACATTCATTATCAAATTTAATTATCACAAAAACTGTATGAAAAAACTACTTTTTAAAAGTGGGGACTGATACGCAAAGGACTGAGATATTTGTCTCAGGTTTTGCCTTTAGAAAGTTGTATAATGAAGCTGGGCGTGGTGGCGCACGCTTGTAATCCCAATACTTTGGGAGGCGGAGACCGGAAGATCCGGGTTCACGGCCAACCTCAGCGCGCATGCACGCGCGCACGATCTCTCTCTCTCTCTCTCTCCCTCTCTCTCTCTCCCTCTCTCTCTACCTAGTGAGGCCCTCCGCAACTTCGTGAGACCCGGTTTCAAAAATAAAGCATAAAAAAATAGGGCCAGGGGCATAGCGTGGAGGTAGAACACCCCTGCGTTCAATCCCCGGTACCGAAAAAAAAAAAAAAAGAAAGTTGTATAATGAAAATTGAATAGACTTTACCCATTTCCAAAATCCTTTCTCTTTTACCATACTCTGTGGCCTAGAGCAAAATGGGAAAGAGGTAGATTCAAACAGGGCTGAGAGGAAAAAATTCCTCAGACAGGAATTTCCATGAAATTTTATAACATAAATAACCAAAAAATAAAAGGAAGGGCTGCTGCTCTGCATACAAACAGATTTTGTTAAAGTGTGAAGTGGCTGTACTACTTACTAGCAAGGTGACCTTAGGGAATATATTTCACATCTCTGAGTCTCAGTTTTCTCATCTATATGACAAGTTACCATGAGAATGCACTTAGATGATACATATAAAGTACTTAGCTACAGCAACTGCCTACCCATAGTTATAAGTTTCAAAATTGTTTACTGTTATTATTATCTTGATTTTTCTAATTATTTCTCTTTCCCCACCCCAAACAACATTCCACTATGAGCAAGGATTTGTTGTTGTGTTCTTATTCTTCTGTTCTTTGAGAAGGTTGGTTTCCAATAGGTTCAAAAAAGGGAACAAGAGTGGCCTACAGGCAAAAGAAAAAAGTAATATCAGAACAGCCTGCAACGTGAATGCTTTTGGACCGTCACCAAGATCAACAAGACTTCCCTCCACGGCCAGTTAATGGCACTCACACCGCTCTTATGTGGAGCTTGCCTTCTGGAGTGCCAGGACTGCCGGTCCTCTGTGGCTGGAGGAAAGTTGTCATACACCGAAGATTAAAAGCAAAACCAGAAGGTCACAAAGAAAGGGTCCTCCCACTCTCTGAGAAAGATGAAATCAGATCTTTTGTTCCTTTACTTGATGTTAAAAACATACTGAGTGAACTCAGTTTTTTAAAAAGCATATGGACATGCCATGATTTCTTTTATGCCGCTACATCTGAAACATTTTTTTCTAAAAATGTCTAAGCTGGATTTCCTAAAAATATCTAAGACATTTTTCCCTTATCAATGTCTAAACTGGCAATAGTTACATAAACTCTTTGTTGGAATCCTAGGAATTGATTCTTAAAACTTCAGTACAGTTGTACTTAATGGCTTATAGAATGTTGAATAACTGGGCTAAAAATGTCCAATAAGGCAAGCACTGGGAACCAAGAGGGAAAAGGTAGGTACATGACTTCATCTATACCAGAGCCCTTATAAGATAAGCCTTTGAACAGCTCTTCAGGTGAGAGAAACACAAGACACAAAGGAATTTTGCAAAGGAGATGACTGAGAATAAGAATAGGCTGTTTGACATGGGGTCTCTGGGTTCCAAGGAGGGTGTGTAAGGAGCAGACTATCTAATGATGGGAAGAGTAATAACTGCCTAGTAAAGTTATGTAAACCTTTGTCTGTCCCACTTCTGGTCATCCAGCTTTCTTACTCTCTCTTTGTTTCAGTCTCTAAGTCTGGGACTTGAAACCCACCATAGCGTGAATACAGCAATTTATCAATGTAAAAGTCCTTTTAATTTTCAGATACATAATTTCAGAGCTGGGGAGGGGGGATCTGATCTAAATTAGACAAGTCAGTTGTTTCTTTCACTTGGATGCCATCAGTACAGTAAGATAAAGACCAGGACTGCCACACTCTGGGTGCGGGACAGATAGAGACTTGGGAAGACTGACTGTAGAGGAAAGTGAGGATCAGTTTGGGCGGTAAGGGCAGGAACTGGTTTCTCAGGCGTTGTCCTAGGGGCAATAAGGGCAGGAACTGGTTTCGTCCTTGGTCCTTGGGGAACTGGCTTTGTCCTTGGGGTAGTAAGGGCAGGGTGTTTAATTTTAGGGTAGAAAACAAGGCTAAAAAATTACTTTTAGGGCATGTTATCACAGCATGTAGGAAAAACAAAAGAGAAAAGAACAGAGGAGACTAAATCCTAGAAGAAGCTTTTACCTTCTTCAAAATTCTATTCAGGGCTGGCCCTGCCTTCACTTTTAAACTCTGTAATTTTCTTGGATGACTTTGCTTTCGACCTGCTCCAAGTTCTCCACATCTCTCATTTAGCATCAATAAAATGCAGACAGCCAATAACATTGAAAAACCACTATGGGAGCAGAAGAAACAGAGATGGAAGTATATCTAAAATTAAGGCCAATTGAATAGCATGATTATGGTAATCAAGGGCCAATTAAGAATGCAGAGTGAAAGTTATTTGTTCTAACTTTTCGCCAGGAACAGATGACATTCCTTTCCTTTCAAACCCTCTCTTGTCAAAGAAAATACGTCTACAGTGTTTTTTGGCTTATTTTTTGTGAAAAAAATCTAGAGTAACAAAATATTCTTATTCCAAAGGAGCCATTTCTGTCATAAATCTCACCACACCATATTTCCTCCAGCACCTATAGTACAGTGCCTTTGCCCACCACCATGCTGCCCCCCTCTTCATGTGAATGCTTAATGTATGCTTATGTTCATTAACAAAGGTAATCTTGGCTTAATTAGAATCCAAATTTATATGTCCTCTCTTGTAGAGATAAGCCCTCGGAAATTAATAAAAATGTCTTCTAATTTATGCAAATCACCATAATCAGATTTGTCATCAATTTTATATGCATTAAGTTTCTACTTAGAAAATGAAGGGAGCTTGGCCACGGCCAGAACACACGCAAATCCCTGCCAGACAAAGAAACCCGTGTTCCTAATAAAAAGGTGGGAGGTGGGGGGTTGCACACAGGGATAAGACCTTTTATTAATTTGATAGAATATGAAGCTAACAAGTCCACTTTCAAATTATTTCATTTCTTCTCCAGTTGAATTGAATCTGAGAGATAGCGTCAGACTCCTGGGGGTTGTAAAAATGCCAAAGGATGAACCAAATAGCAAAGCCAGCATTCGTGGGGGCAAGTTCATTTGTGTTGGACTGAGACAATTAAAATAGGGCCGTCTCCCATGAACCCCAACACCTAAAGAAGAGTAAAACTCATAGTAACTGACATTTAATCACTTGGTCTTCATCCTTAATGGATTGTTAGGCAATATCTTCCAAATCTTTACCAATAAAGCAGCAGTCATGTTTTTTTTAAATGATTTGCTTTGGTAAATGTAATTAGGGGATTTGAGTTGGGAGCCCCTAACATCCAGCCCAGTTTTAATTTTGGTAACACAGCAATGGCTCCCCAAAGACCTTGCCTCTTAGCAGTCACATCTGCTCACCTAATTGACAGGGCAGGAGGGAATTGATGTAATTTGTTTTCTTTGGACTACATCAAAAATCTATAAAACATTCATAACCGTGTAGTATCAGGGGCAGCAGCTATATAAATCCATACCAGTTATTCTGGTGAGAACTCATGATTTCAAGTAACAGACCACCTTTTCCCATGGTACTTACAGTCTACCAATACCTGTAAATCTGCAGCACATTCCCTTCTTGTACACAAGTCTGGGAAATTTTATCTATGCTACAGAGGAGCCTCAGTTTGAAAAAGAATGGGCAGGTAAGAAGAGAAAATACATTTTATTTGTTGAACAAGATAATGCATATCAATCATTCAATGCATTATTTTCAAAGAATAACAAATGTCTAGAATTAAGAAAAATATACTCTCATTTTCCTTCCCTCTTGACCACTGAGTTTGTATTAACTAGAGAGCCTATTCTACCAAATTTGAAAAATAATTAAATTTAATGTTCACAATTATTTGCACATTTAAATGTTGACTTTTTGATTTTTCCCTTAGAATCATATGTTTTATATTTAAAAGACTAGAACAAAAACAATCCAAATGGAGCTTGAATAATGTAAAACATATAGCTGGAAAACCTTATTTCTCTGAACTGTAATGAAAGAAACCAAGGAAGTTATTTCAACCAAGTCCAATCAATCGCCTCCTGGCTGTTCCCCTGAACAGTTCCTGGGGGTGTCATTCATTCACATAGCTCACATTCATTCATTCACCTTCATTTAGCTGTAAAATCGCACCCCTTTCAGTTGTGTAGTGCACAGCCTGAGCATTCCTACCTGGTGGCTCTGATTTTCCCTAGCCTACTACTGTCAGAATGCAGTCTTTGTGAACCAATTCCTGAGTGTCTGCTCTACATTCTGCAAAGCAAAACTTTAAATTCTTTACAATCTATTTGTCATTATGAAGTCAAATGAGTAATGTGTTCCATTTTGCCAAACATCGTAGTAGCTATTCCAGGGTTCCCACCTATGTTCCTATGGGATGAGAGTGAGGTGATAGGTACCACTCTGTGGAAGGAGCCTGGGCCCCTGTGAGCACAGGGAAGCCAACCAATAGGAAATACACATTGTACTATGACATGAGCGTGGTATAGCTGGTAGTGTTACCCTAAGTCATACAGGCTACTACTACACATTACTAGAGGAAGACTGTATGGACTGAGGAAAAAGTGATGAAAGTGTCCCTGAAAACACTTAATGCTTTAGAAGTTGCCAAGCTCACAAGGAATCTCCGCCCATTCAACTATCTACCTTCACGGTGCAGCAGATGCCAATTTAGGAGCTGGGATAAACAGTGACAAGATGGAAAGTCCTCAGCTTCTATTCAAGAAGTTCAGGCAGGGAGGTTGGAGACAGGTATTAGAAAGGCTTTTTAAAATAAATTAATTAATTTCAGATAATGAAAAATGCTACAAGGAAAATCAGATTGGATGGTTTGCTACTTCAGTGATGGTGGCCAGGAAGGTCTCCCTGGGAAATCATTTTTGAGCTGAGAACTGAATGATGGAAAAGAAGCCAATCCACATAAAGATCAGGGGAAAGAAGAAACAGCAGGAACACGAGGCCTGAGGTGGGGACAAGCTTCCTCGTGTCCATGGACAGAAAGAAAGCCAGTACCATATTGTCACAGCCTAGGGAAGAATGCGTCATGTACACCCTTGTAGGCCAGGCTAAAGTTGTTGAGGTTGCCTTTTAAAATTTATCCGAAATACAATAGGAAGCAATTACAGATTTTTTTTAATATTTGGGTTTATATTCAGTGTAATGGGACTTAGTTTAACTGCATATGATTATACACCTTAGTATATATTGTCTCACACCCTGTAGGAAAATTTAATTGCATTTTGAATTGGATGAGTGGATAGAAACAAAGAAATATTCCTAATTTTAAGGAGAGAAAGAAAAAAAGTCAAAACAGAGAACCTTGAAGAACCCTCCCACATGCTTTTATCTTGGGTAGTAGAAGCAATTTTGAACCTGCCAGCTCTAATGTATGGCATGCATCATATTGAATGAAATAAGAAATATATATTTGGTCTTTGTGCAGTGTTATTGACACACAGCTTCTAAACCCTTGGAGTTTCCTGATGGGGTAAGAGGAGTTTGTGTTCCTATCCACACCTGAACTGATGTTTCTGAGGTGACCTGTGGACCCTGAGATAGCTTCAGGAAGAGACTGGTCACCAAAGGAACCAGCTATGTGCTAATGCTAATGGGTCAGAACCTTCACCCCAACCAAGACCTCTAGGGGAGGAAAGGGGCTGAAGATGGAGTTAATCTCCAATGCCCAACGATTTAGTCACACATGCCTCTGTAACAACAGCTCCTTAAAAACTCCTAAATGATCATATCTGGGAGCTTCTGGGTTGGTAGATGCATTGGGGTTCTGGGAAGATGGGGTGCTGGAAAGGCCTGGAAGCTCTGAGCCCCATCCCCATGTACTAGGAATCTTTTCCCTTAGCTGTTCCTGAGTTGTACCCTTTATGATAAACTGATAATAAATAAACTGTTAATTTTTTTCTGAGTTCTATAAGCCATTCTAGAAAATTATTAAACCCATGAGGGGGGTCACTGGAAACCTCAATTTGTAGCCTGGTACAAGGAAGTAGGGGAGATTGGGACTTAAGACTGGCATCTGAAGTGAGGGCAGTCCTGTGGGGCTGAGCCCGTAAACTGTGGGGTCTACACTAATTCCAAGCAATTAGGGTCTGAATTGAACAGAAGTATAGGACAAAAGTTGGTGTCTAGAGAGTTGGAAAACTGGTGAGTGTGAGAAAAAAAAGTTCTACACATTTTGTGTCAGAAGTATGTGAGCAAAAACAGCTCAGGGCATGCTGACCCCACAGCCGCCTTTAACGGCCTGTGCCATAATTGTCAATGGCTGCATTGTTCCCTGTGTTATTTAACACACACACACACACACACACACACACACACACACACACACACACACATGCATGCTTGGCATTGGGGAGTATACACTGAGGGTGAATTTGTTCCCAGCTTTTATCAAAGCCATCTCATAATCTGTTTCATATCATTATTCTTTCTTTTGGAGCTCTTTTTTTTTTTGGTACTACAGATTGAACCCAGCCGCGTTCTACCTCTGAGCTACACCCCCAGCCCTATTTTGTTTTTATTTTGAAACAGGGTCTCACTACGTTGATGAGAGTCTCACTACTTGCTGAGGCTGGCCTAGAACCTGTGATCCTCCTGTCTCAGCCTTCTAAGTACTGGGATTACTGGCGTGGGTCACCACACACAGGTTTTTTGAGCATTATTTTAAAAACAATTCAGGAGCCCTGACATGTGTGTGGAAGGATGTGAAATACCATAGCAATATTTTTAAGTTGCAAGTATAGAAATAAGATATTTGAGTCAAAAGGATAAATAGGTCAGCGCCACTCTCCCTTCTGACTAGCCTGATGATCCCGAAGGCCAGGTTATCAGATTCTTGCTGATGACTCTTTGCCCAATTGTCTGCAGGGTGCCTTCTTGCATGAGAAAGTCTGATGTAGGAATTTATGTTCTGCCTTGGGATCCTGAATTACTGAACTTAGCTATCATTTCATTCATGTGTAAATTGAGCATGGAGGTGTATAGTTCAAAGTTCTATGTTGTTTTTGTTTTTATAAACATGTAGACACAATGCTTGTATTGAAATTTGAATCTGGACTGGGGGTGTACCTCAATGGTAGAGTGCTTGCCCTACCATGCACAAAGCCTTGGATTCAGTCCCCAGCACAGCAAAATAAATAAGTAAATAAAAATTATAAAATTTGAAACAAATTATTTCTTCTGCTAATTAAAACATGATGAATTGCCAGCTCTGTTTTCATGCTCTAATATTTGTTTAGCATCCATTAAATTCCTGTCATTATGAAACAGAAAGATTTCTCTTTTATTTGTGTATGGGGGGTGTGAGAGAATGTGTGTGAGTGTGTGCATGCAGGTGTAGTCTATTAAGATATCTGGACATGTAACTATCTTGAAAAAATCACCAGTAACACCAGTTGCCTCATAAACCTCTTTCCCAGAGACACCAAGCCACTGGCAGGAAGGGACAGCCTCCTTCCATGCTAATGACTGCCCCACAGCCTCCATACGTAGCCTTTGCCTCAGGAAGCAAACACAGCAGTGCAGACCATCCACTTACCCTGCCCTTCCGTGAGGCCTGGACATAACCTGCTTCCCCAGAGGCTGCAGGTCCCAAGTAGAGCAAACTGGAGGCTCAGGCAAACAGAGATGGGTCTCAGTCCATCCAGAGCCCGAGAACCACAGGCACTGGCCGTGATTTTCCACATGCTTGGAATACATCTTCATACATGCACACATTCATGCAACATGGCTTGCACACTGATAACTATGATTTTACTAGCAGACCTGTCATGTGTGATCCAACACAGAGGAGATATCAGAATTACCACCAGAATGCCTTTGCTATAAATTTTCCTAGGACTAATCAAAATCCGAAAGTAGCACAAATCAATCTTTTTTCAAGAAAGGGACACCTTGCCGGGTGTGATGGCACACTCCTGTAATCCCATAATTTGGAAGGCTGAGACAGGCTCAAGGCCAGCCTCAACAACTTAGTGAGACTCTGCTTGGGGGTAGCTCAGAGGCAAAATGCCCCTAGGTTCAATCCTCAGTACCACAAAAAAAAAAGGAAGGAAGGAAGGAAGAGAGGTAGGGAGGGAGGGAGGGAGGGAGGGAGGGAGGGAAGGGAGGGAAAGAGGCATGGCAGGAGGGAGGGAGAGCTTACACGCTCTACAACTATTTTCCATACAGTGGGATGTGTTCATTAACACATATCCAAGGGCCAGTTCCCCTAGGACACTCTGAAATGTATGTTTCAAAAGAAAGAATTATAAAACATGAGATCTTTAAATAAAATAAATGAGATTCTCCTAAATAAATAAGCTGCAATACTATTTCCCCTTTGTTCCCATAAGATTGAAACTCAGAAACAGACACTATTAAAACTCAGAAACTTCTGTTACATTTTTCCAGTACTTGCCATTTCCCACTATTTTGTTCTTTTCAGAACTAAATTGCCTCAAAGAAGTCCACAACCATTTAGTTGAATTTCTATAGCAAATTCCCCTGTGAACAGAGAGAAGTTCAAAACCATTTGTAAAGATATAATTATGTTCTAAGAGATTTATACTTAATACAATTGATATGTCCTACAAAAATACATGGTGCCTACTGCTGCCGTTAGACATACGAGTAATCTGATTCATATAGAAGAGTTTTAGGAATGGGTCTGGAAGAATTGATTATTAATTACACATATCTCAAAGTGAATTCATTCCAATGATTTATTAACCACTATAGTTAGTCTAAAATGAGTTCCTGAAGAAACTGGGTAAAATTACATGGGAAATTACTAGACTTTATAAACTAGATAAATTATCCCCAGTTTATGTACATGCCCAAGTAAATTATACCAACAAAGCAGCAAAGAAAATAATGTAACTCATCATTCTTCCAACATGTGGTTTTGATTCTCATATTTTAACTGAAGGGAGATAATCAATAAGAAATCTTTAGAAAATTACACTGGGCTTTCATGCAAAAATATCTAATAATTCATTTTATTGAGAGTTTGTATTTTCTCATGTAACTTTCTAAACATACCCTTTATTATCTATGAATAAAAATTTTCAGGGTAAAAAATAGCCTTTTACCCAAAGATTTTTTTTACTAATGTTATAAGAAAGAAGATGGATTCTGATTCCACTGTTTAAGAATTGTAAAGAATGAAGGAATATTTAGCAAAGTTTTATTTTATTACCTTATTTCTATGGATAAAAAAAGGTTCAATACAGCTGGGCGTGGTGGTGCACGCTTGTAATCCCAGTACTTGGGAGGTTGAGACAGAAGGATTGCAGGTTTTTGACCAGCCTCAGCTACTTAGTGAGGCCCTCCACAACTGAGTGAGATCCTGTTTCAAAATAAAGAATAAAAAATATGGCTGGGGGTGTAGCTCAGAAGTAGAATGCCCCTGGGTTCAATCCCCAGTACCACAAAAAAAAGGTTCAATACATGTTTCATCACCTTGGGAATACATGATATATACATGCCTGGGACACATGTGATATATAAAGTATATACATAGGTTTATACATATAATTTTTGTGGAAATGGAGATTGAATCCAGGAGCATTCTACCTCTGTTCTATACCCCCGGCCCTTTTTATTTTTTATTTTGAAACAGGTTCTTACTAAGTTACTACACACTGGCCTCACACCTGCAATTTGCTTGTCTCAGCTTCCCAACTACTGGGATTACAGGTATGTGCCACCATACCAGCACATACAGATGTGTGTGTGTGTGTGTGTGTGTGTGTGTGTGTGTGTGTGTGTGTTACTGGGGATTGAACCCAGGGGAGTTACACACCCAACCCTATTTTACTTTTAATTTTGAAACAGGGTCTCACTAAGTTGATGACAGCCTTGCTAAATTGCTGAGGCCGACCTTGAACCTGTGATCCTCCTGTCTCAGCCTCCCAACTACTGGTATTACAGGCATGCACCACCATGCCTGGCTCGGCACATAGAGATTTTGTTTTTGGTACTGGGGATTGAACACAGGGCATTCTACCTCTGAGCTACACCCCCAGTCCCCCCTTTTTTTTTGCGGTACCGGGGGTTGAACCCAGGGGCGTTTTACCTCCGAGCTACACCCCCGGCCCTATTTTTTATCCTTTATTTTGAAACCGGGTCTCACAAAGTTGCGGAGGGCCTCACTAAGTAGCTGAGGCTGGCCGCGAACCCGGATCCTCCGGTCTCCACCTCCCAAGTACTGGGATTAAAAGCGTGCGTCACCACGCCCAGCTCATTTTTTATTTTGAAAAAGGGTCTCACTAAGTTGCTCAGGGTCTTGCTAAATTGCTGAGGTTAGTCTAGAACCTGCAATCCTCTTGTCTCAGCCTCCCAAGTACTGGGATTACAGGCATGCACCACTGCACCCAGTTAAAAATATTTATTTTTAAATACTTTATGCTACTACTAATTTTATTGCTTTATGGATTATTAAATGGAAATCTTTAGCTGAGTTTATTTTCTTCATATTTTATACTAAATAAAACTCTATCATGTAAATGTATACCTCCTCCTTTGCAATTGATTTTGGAAAGTTTTATTTCTTTTTTAAAAAAAACTTAATTGAGCCGGGCGTGGTGGCACACGCTTGTAATCCCAGTACTTTGGGAGGCGGAGACTGGAGGATCCGGGTTTGCGGCCAGCCTCAGCTCTCTCTCTCTCTCTCTCTCTCTCTCTCTACTTAGTGAGGCCCTCTGCAACTTCATGAGACCCAGTTTCAAAATAAAGTATAAAAAATAGGGCCGGGGGCGTAGCGCAGAGGTAGAAGGCCCCTGCGTTCAATCCCCGGTACCGCGAAAAAAAAAAACTTAATTGAGATATAATTGATATCTAAAAACCACATACTTAATGTATGCAATTTGATGAATTTGGACATATGCAGCCCCATAATTAAAGAAAAAGACATATCCATTGCCTAAAGAATTGTTTTAAGACATATTAAAGATGATGTATAAATTCTTACAGGGAAAATTAAAGATATTTTGAATGATTGCTTCCTCATTTTACCACAAAAAAAGATAAAAAGTTCAAGATAAAGTTTATGACATGCTAGTGAAGCACATTGCTCATACTACTTATGTACTATGGAATTTCATATTGAAAAAATTTGTTCTAATGACACAGACATTCCAATGCAGTGCTATAATCCTGCTTCTTCTAGTACAAATAAAATCTGAGTTTAATATGAAAAATATCTATAATTTTTTCTTGTCTATAAATTCTAGTTACTAAAATGCATTTAAAGAGAAGGAAAGGTTAGATTAACTTAGAGGTATGAATAATAAGATTCTAAAGGGACAAATAGATTTTTAAGCATACTAAGGCTAGGTCATGGTCATATTTTCTTAATCTTCTTCTCATAGTGTTAGATCCTCCAAAATGTGGAACGTTCCAGTTAATGTTTTGTGGCTCTAATCAACAGTGTGGCAATCCACTTAAGCTCCCTGATAGTTTCTGCCCAGTGCTACGATGAAGACCCATCCCGGGCTGAATGCAGTGTCTGTCACTCATCAAATGAGTTTATCAGGGAGGTAAATCCATTTTGAAAAACTACTATCAAAATATAATGATTTATTAATAAACAATGATTGAGTTGTCCTTTTGAGTTGAGATATATCTGGCCCACAACCTGATTTGGATGGCCTACAAGCTATGGATGGTCTTCATATTTTTGTAAGTGTTATTTTTTAAAAGAGAGGAAAAATTTCTATAGAAACTGCATGCATCCTACCTAAAAAATATACTATCATGTTCTTTATGAAAAAGGTTTGCAATTCCTGATCTAGGTACCACAATTGCAAGCAAATTCAAGGTAAATTTCAAAATTGACTTCCTGTCTCCTCTATTTTAATAAAGGTGTTAAGTAGATATTTATATTAATGGCTATTTGAAAGTTTATTTTAATACTTTACTGCAGTATAATTATGTATTACACATATTTAAAGTATGTTTAAAGTGTTTTACACATATTTCAAGTATAAGATTTGATGAGTTTTCCCAGGAAGATGTCATCCTGATGAAAACATCAAACATTTCTACCACATCCAAAAGTCTCCTCATGCTTTTTTAAAATCCATCCCTAATTTATCCCTCACTCCACCCTTGTCCCCAGACGACTATCCATCTGCTTTCTGACACCATACATTTGCTTGTGTTTATAGGATTTTATGTAAGTGAAATCATACTATGTATTTTGGGGGGGGGTGTTCTGGTTTCTTTCACTCAGCATGATATGTATTTTGGTTCTGGGGACTGAACCCAGGGCATTCTATCTCCAAGCTACACTCCCAGCCCTGTTTATTTTATTTATTATTTATTTATTTATTTATTTTGCAGTACTAGGAATTGAACCCAGGGGCATTCTACCTCTGAGCTACACACCCAGCCCTATTTTTTATTCTTTATTTTGAGACAGGGTCCCACTAAGTTGCAGAGGGCCTCACTAAGTAGCTGAGGCTGGCCGCGAACCTGTGACCCTCCTGTCTCAGCCTCTCAAGTACTGGGATTACAAGGATGCCCCACCATGCCTGGTTTATTTTTTTTATTTTGGAACAGGGTCTCACTAGGTTGATGAGAATCTCACTATTTGCTGAGGCTGTCCCTGAACCTGTGATCCTCTTGTCTCAGCTTCTCAAGTACTGGGATTATAAGCGTGCGCCACCACGCCTGGCTGTGACATGTATTTATACTTTCATTTCATTGAAGAGTAGTATTCCACTGTGTAGACAAACCAGAGTGTGTTTAGCCATTCACTTTTTGATGGATGCATTTTTGTGTACATACATACAAGCTAAATTTCTTAGTAATACGGTAACTCTATGCTCTATTGTCCAAGAAATTGCCAAACTCTTCACCTTACATTTCTTACAGCAATCCAGCAATCCTTGCTCCACATCATTAACACTCATTATTGTCATTTGTGCTAATTTGCAATTCGCTGATGACCACTGATGAAGACTTTCCCCTTGACCAGACTCTAGCCAAGCTCATCAGAACCCTCTTCTTGACTAGGCATTAAGTTTAGCCTATAAGAACTGCAGACTCTCTGCCTGGATGATTTCATCCAGCCCCCCTCAATGAAAGACTTGGACAAACACTACCATAATTTCCACCCCCTCAAAGCCACATCCCTAGGATGGCCCCAGCCTCCCTTAAAGTGCATGCCTGAGAAAGCTCAGCACTGCCAGGAGAATTCACTATTTATTCTAGCCCAAACCTATTGATAAACCCATAGGATCCTGTACCACCTCTTAGAGCAGTTATTTTAGAAAACTTGCAATTATAAACCCTTTCTCTGTCCTTTTAGATGAAAACCAAAACTATCCGGGCTCTTTGATATGCAAACAATCAGGAAAATAACTCTCAGCCTTGCCAAGAGTCGGACCTTACGGAGGTCCAGCTTGGGGCACCTTGCTCTTTCATCCCTGCCTCCTCTGGTAAGGAGCAACAAGCTTGTTTGTTCCGGGTAAGTGCCAGTTAACACACCCAGACGCCTGGTCACATTAACTGCCCCACCCGCGTCCTGCTGTTTACAGGTTTCCGCTTCCCTGACCCCGCTCAAGCGCCGCCAGTCACCTCCACACAGATTGACTTTTTATGTGCTTATTGTCCATTCTCATCTTCTTTTGTACAGTTTTTGTCTGTTATTATCTTCTTATGGAGTTGTAAGTTTCCCCATATATTCTGAGTACAAGTCTTTTTTATAAAACTATATATATATATATTTATTTATGTATGTATATATATATATATATATATATCAGATAATTTCTGCTAGTCTGTGATATACCTTTCATTTTCTCCCTATCTCTGTGTTTCTTGATGAGCAAAACTTTTTAATTTTGATAAAATTTAATTCATTCATTTTTCTTTTATGGTTTTGTATTAGGGTTCTCCAGAGAAGTAAAACTAACAGGATGTATGTATGTGTGTATGTGAGTGTGTGTTGGGGAGAGAGGGAGGGAGAGAGAGAGGGAGGGAGGGAGGGAGGGAGGGAAAGAGAGAGAGAGAGAGGCTAAATAATGGACTCAGGTGGTTGTGGAGGCTGGATGAGTCAATGTCTGGTGGCCAAGGCTGTCAGGCTGAAGATTCAAGGAAGGGTTACAGTCCAAGTCTGAAAAGTCTAAAAGCCCTCTGTTGCCAGAATTCACTCTTGCCACTCTTTTGGTCTTTCAACTGATTGGATGAGGCATACATATACTAATGAGTTAGCTTAAAGTCCATTGATTTAAATGTTAACCTAGTTAAAAAAAAATCTTCACAGGAACATCTAGAGTAATGGTGACTATCTGGGAAGCACAGTCCAGCCAAAAAGACACATAAAACTAACCATTACAAGTTCGTACTTCACCTGTCCTAAGTCTTTCCCTACCCCCAAGATTATAATATTTTCACTTTTGTTTTCTTCTAAGAGTTTTATACTTTTAGCTTTTAAATTTAAGTCTGTGATCTACTTCAAGATAATTTCAGGGTAAAATATTTTGTGATAAAAGTGCTGAAATTTATTTAATTCCATTTAATCAGTTGTTTCAGCACCATTTGTTAAAAGATTACCCTCTGTCCCATTCAGTTACCTTGACACCCTTGTCCAAGTGATCAGCTGCCAGGCACAGTGGCACACTCCTGTAATCCTAATACTTGGGAGGCTGAGACAGGAGGACAGCAGGTTGGAGGACAGCCTCAGTAACTTGGAGAGACCCTCGGCAACTTAGCAAGATCCTGTTTCTAAATAAAAAGGGGTAGAGATGTAGCTCAGAGTAGAATGTCCCTGAGTTGAATCCTCAGTACCAAAAAAAAAAAATGTCATTTAGATATAACATGTGGGTCTATTCCTGGACTCTATACTATTCCATTGACCTATATTTTAATTTTTCTGACAGTAATCACTAGCCTGATTTCTATCGCTTTTTAATAATTCTTTTTTTTTGTGGTACTGGGGATTGAACCCAGGGGCATTCTACCTCCGAGCTACACCCCCAGACCTACTTTTTATTCTTTATTTTTTAAACAAGGTCTCACTAAGTTGCAGAGGGCCTCACTAAGTAGCTGAGGCTGGCTGTGAACCTGCAATCCTCCTGTCTTAGCCTCCCAAGTACTGGGATTACAAGTGTGTGCCACCATGCCCAGCTGCTTTATAATAATTCTTAAAGTCAGATAATATAAATCATCTATTTTGGTTCTTATTATTTCAAATTGTGTTGGCTCTTATAGATCCTCTGTATTTCTGTATAATTTTGAGAATCAGCTTATCAAGTTCTAAGGGGAAAAAATGCTGCTGGGATTTTGAAGGGAATTCTCCTCCTTCCTATTCTCTTTACTCTTCATCCGAACAGTCGCAGAATGCACATTCCCCAGATGTGTGAAAAATTAAAATAATCTTGACTCAATCAGAAAAATGCTGACTGGAGGTGAAAATCATCCCAATTAGTCTCAAGGTGTCTAAACTTGAAATCCATCCTAGAATATTTTTCAGTACCTGGCAATCTATAACCCTGCTCCCATTGTTGATTCATCAATAACCAAACAATTGATTATGGAAATAATTAAGAATATGAATTACAACATGATTGATTTGATTTCTCTGCCCCTTACTATTTCTTTTTTAAAAATAATTTATTAGTGCATTGTAATCATACATCTTGATGAGTTACAGGGTGGCAGAGGCATACATCTACACATCATTCATTTAACCCTGCCCCAGTTCCCACCCCATTCCCTCCCCCTTCCCTCCTTCTCCTGTTCAGCAGGGTGATTTGTGAATGTACCTCATGTGCATTAGGGTGTTTCCCTCTTCCCCTCTCCCCTCTCCCTCAGTTAGGTCATCTTCTCCCTTACTATTTCTAATTCGAATCCATGTTCCAAAGTGCTTCAAAGATATGGCTCTAAATAAAAATCAAATCATACCATTCTCCTTCTAAAAATCCTTCAAGGACTTTCCTTCTGTTCTCCTTCTTTCCTTCATTCCTTCCTTCCACTAAGTGGTATTCATCCTTCAAAATCAAAATTTTTAAAAAAGTTCCCTAACTTTCATTTTTCCTGACCCAAACAGGGATAATTATCCCTTCTGTAGCACCTATTACACTGAGTTGTTAAAACACATATTCTTGGCTGTCATCCCATTGAGTCTGCTCTTTGATGATAAAGCTATCTATGAATGAACTCTGTAGTCCCAAGTACCTAACACAGATTCTGGCTAAATCTATATATAATATATGTTTGCTGAATTGAAATCAACAAATATTGATTGGCCAAGCAAGTTAATCTAGGAAAAGCTTGAGGCCAGGAGGAAAGTTCTCCAAACCCATAAATTAATTTTCTGAGATGAAAGAAAAGGATGAACTATTGAGTCACATGAAGCACAATTTCCTAGAAAAAGTTCCTACTTCATGAGAGTTATGAGCAAAGAAGAGAAGACCAGCTGTTTGTCTAGTGGCTACAAGAATTGCAGTATCAGCTGACACCAATATTCTGGTGCCTATATTATGAAGGTCTGTTTCCCTAGTGACTAGAAAAATTAAGACAGTAAGAGTTCTCAAATTCTAGCTTGGATGTAAGGTTAGGAGTAGAGGGTGGGGAAAAAGATGTCTCAGGAGTAAAATAGAAGGTATCATAAAAAAGCTTAATGCTTTTAAAAGTTCCTGTCAAATGGAGTCATGGGATAGCAAACATATGTATGTATGATCAGCCTAACTCCATGAAGCCTGTCTTTTCAGGATCAGCTCACACTGAAATAAATCAGCCTTTGCTCCCTTATCAACTGACCAAACACACTTGTCTGAAGAGTGACAGCCAAGGAGAGGCACGAGGAGGAAATAAAAAAGAGGGACCTCAGGGCCATGATACTTAATGGAGACACATTGGAAGCAGCAGGAAGTCAACAGTGAGGAGCCCTCTATGCCGTGGCATCCAGAGCGCCACATCACATAAACACCTCTAGCCCTTTAAGAACTGGCGCTACATGAAAGCACTAGCTTCGTTACTTCAAATAATTTGAAAATAGGAAAAGTAAGTGACTTCTGGGAAGAGATCCAAGAAGCGCATTTCAGAAGAGGTTCTATTTGCTCAAATCATAACCTTAGGTATCACAGAAATGGAAAATTAATCAAAGATATACCCTTTTAAAGTACTTTAAAAGATTTGAGCTGCACAAATGCAGAGAATGGGGAAGGTTTTCCTCATTGAATGGTGGCTCGGTGCTGAACGTAGCCGTCATTCTGAGGGAGTGTAAGTCAGTGTGCACACCTACTGCCCATCACCCGTACAGGTGACTATTGCCAGACTAAGATGCTCTGGATCCAGACTTTAGTTCTAGTTCTGATACGTCCCTAAGAGCAAGCTACAGAAGAACAAAAACTATGAACCCCTCCATAACACCCATTATTAGCCAATCCCTCCAAAACATGTTCAAATTTATTATCTCTATCAATTGAGAATAGATAATAAAAACTTGGATTAAAACCTTTTAATATATAATAAAAACAAGCCTTGGAAAGTAGATATTATTATCTCTATTTTGCTGATTAGAAAACTAATTACAGATGGGTTAAGTGGTTTCTCAAAGTCACACAGCTAATGGCCAAGACAGGAAGAGGTCGGAAGTCTCATTTGAAGGCGTGTTTTACACCTCACATTATCTTTCTTAATTACCTACTCACCCATTCAGCCATTCATTGGAGCTTACTGAACACCTACTATATTCCTGGCATTGGATCAAGGGCTTGAGAGACAAAGTATATGACATAATCTTTGCTCCCAGGGAGCTCACAGCCCAATAAGGAATATGTGTAAATAAATATAAACTGTATATCACTGGCTCTTCTGCATGCCTACAACTTCAGGAGCCAAGTGCCCACAAAGATGTCTCCAAGATCATCAAGTACTCCTAGGGTTCCCATGAGTCTCATAAGGAACTCTTACTAGCTCCTATAGATATGAGAAATGGCAACTAATGGTCTATAATTATAGAAGATAGTGTTTGCCTTGCATGGTTTTGACTTGCACCGTTACAATTTTTAAATAGGAATTGGTTGCTAACTAATTTCACCTAAAAACTTAGATTTTGAGATTCCTTAAAAACACAGTAGAGACCGGCCCCACATTCACACATGGCAGTAATTGACTGGAAGTGAGTTGTAGCTGTCCCGTGCAGACAAGGTACACGGTATCCAGTTTACCAACAACCTCACCTCTCTGTTTCATTGACTAAACCTACTTTATGCATTAACTTTACCTGCCTGGACATCAGCCAACTATTCCTCTCCTCCAGTGCTGACCTTCTCAACTGGTTACTATTATACTAAGCCCTAAAATCGGTCAGCAATTCCATCAAGTCCTACAGGAGAATTTTTCTGCTGGAGAATCTTTGATTCTGCAGTCAAATGGAAAGACTGTGGTAATTTTTGTGTTATGCTCTCTAGGAGGGACACAGAACAGTACTGACTTTGCAGGAAATTATCTTGTAGTTTTTTGCTACATCTTGTAGGATTCAGGTCTAAGTCCATGGAGGACTGAGTAGAAGTATATCAGTCAGGGTCCACTCTGCAAATAAAAGCCACAGGGAACACAAAGTAACACAGAATATAGTAACAGCAGAAAGAAGCCACTGTCCAGAGATCTGGGAATCGAAGGGGAAAGGTTGGCATTTTTCCAACCTAGGAGCTTAGAGGAAGAGTCCTGCAAAGCTGGGTTCAACACATGAGGAGGAGGGCCACCCAGCTGCCAGTGGACTACTAGGGTGCATTGGTAATTGACCGCTGTACCTGATAGTGAAGTACTATCACTTAGGCCCAGGACAGAGAGCAAGACTCTTCTCTCTCCAATTGCCTTCTCTTCTCCCTCTACTACTTCCTATTAGCAGAGCAGAATCCCAGACACAGCATCTCAACAAAGAGTATGGAAGCCATCATTCTGGAGTTGAAGGATAAGAGCTTAGTAACTAGCACAGGGACATAATGTGGCCCTCAAATCGCCCTGCTCTGTAACAAGGACAGCTTTGTTTTAGGACAAACTTTTTATAGTTGACTTTTTTTTCCCTCAAGTTGAGCATTGTCTCAGAATAATCCTCCCCTATATGAACTCATTTCTGGAAGATCTCTCTGCCAAACGGCTTGTCAAACATGTGTCTGACTCTTTAGAGTATAGATAAATGAAGACCTTGCTACACAAATAATTAAAATAATATTAAATTAATACTAATTGAGGGCATAGATAGCAGGTAGCAAAGAATTCAAAGAGGTGATCTTTGACCAGCACCTTGGAGGATGGTTGGGGGCTTACTGGGGGAAGAGGGAGAGTCCTGTGGAGAAATGAGGCAGTGCTGGAGGCCTGTGGGGGAAAGGGGCGCTTGGGAACCATAAGGGCTTTGGCCTGGTTAAAGCACAGGATAAACATGGAGACACGGCAAAAGATGACTCATAAGACCCATGACTGTCCTCCGCTCTCCCATCTCCAAGTTCTGAAGATTCTGCCTAGCTGTAAAAATTCTTAAATTTGTTTTCTCCTGTCCATTCCTTCTGTCACTGACTCATGAGCCCACACCAAAGCTCACCAGGGCCAAGAAGCCCAGGTGGGATGGAGCACATCCCATACCAATCTTTCCTCCACGCTGCCGCCCAGGCAATCATTCTGAACAGTGGCAAGTCCCCTCTGCCCAACCCTCTAGAGGTCCCCCTGTCCCCTGAGCATAAAGCCTGAACTCCCAAGCATGTCCTACGAGCCCCCCATAATTTAATTCCTACCCATCGCTTTAACCTCATCTCCTTCAATGCCTCTCTTCCACTCGACACCCTAAGAAGGATGCATTACTGTGTTGCTCCCTGTAAACAGTTTCATACTGCCCTGCCTTGCAAAGACTGGCGTGCTCTCCTAGGCTCTCTCCTTGTCTGCCTCCCGGTCCCCTTATAAAACCACAGAGAGCCAGGTGCGGTGCCATGTACCTATAGTCCCAGGTACCGGGAGGCTGAATGGGAGGATCACTTGAGCCCAGGAGTTCAGAGTCAACATGAGCAACATAGGGAGACCCTGTCGCTTAAAGTAAAAATAAGTAGATCATAAAAATCAAAAATACCTGCCTGTTCCCACAGGGAGAATGAACCACCACTCTTTGGAGCTATTTCTATGTTATATTTAGCACACATATCATAATCATTTGCTTTAATTCTATCTTCCCTGATAATGAGCTCTTGAAGGAAAGAATTCATATTATTTTATTTTTAATATCTCCTATGCTTGGTAACTATTGGCATTCTGTAGAGTCAGGAAATTATGAAGTGTCTTATATGCCAAGAAAAGTTTGGCTTTTTTCCTATAGAGAAAAGGAAATCAATCTCTCTCTCTCTCTCTCTCTATCTCTATCTCTATCATCTCTATCTCTATCTCTATCTCTGTCTCTCTCTTCCCTCCCTCCCTGCAAAAAGATGATATGCACATAAAAAATACAGTTTAAAATACAAATTTTTATTCATGCAGACTTAATAATTTGTTCAACACTTTTACATTTTTTTTTTTTTTTGCAGAACTGGGGATTGAACCCAGGGACATTCTACCTCTGAGCTACATCCCCAGTACTATTTTTTATTCTTTTATTTTTGAAACAGGGTCTCACTAAATTGCGGAGGTCCTCACTAAGTAGCTAAGGCTGGCCTCGAACCTGTGATCCTCCTGTCTCAGCCTCCCAAGCACTGGAATTACAAGCGTGCACCACCATACCTGGCCACTTTTACATGTTTTAAGAAGAAATCTATTATGTGACTCTTTTCTGAAATCCTTTAGCACCCAACCTGCACAGCCCCACCCAGTCTCCTCATTAGTCCCCAACATCTCGCCAAAGCCCAGGTGCTGCTTCTTTCTCCCTCCCAAGACGTTTACAGGAGCCACTCCGTTTTCCTTAAAGTCACAGTCTCATCCATAGCGCCAGGGCCCTCCTTGGTTGGGCCTAGCACAGAGCACTTGCCTGGAGGGGCAGAGATGCACAGCAGATGTCTGTGAACAATTCAGGATAAACTACGCCCTCTTTCACTGTTGTACCCTTTTCAGGTTCTTAGGACTCCACCAGCCTGTAGGTTTGTAATGAAAAGGGGCTACTGCCAGGTAAGGCAAAAGGAAGGGCAGTTTTGAAAATAGAGGTAAACATTTGAAAGGGTCATTAAAACACAATTTGCATTTAATGAGGAAGAGTCAGAGGGGCACTGATGTTAATGGCCCAGATAAATCACCTTCTTCCAGAGGAGTTCATGTGTACATTTAGAAAGAGGCACTAACATTGCTCAATCTTTTAGTGGTATGCAGAAAGAAAAGAAAAAGAAAAATTAGGCAGGTAAATCGTAGAGATAATGGACTTTCACTCCCTGGGGCTTCATCTAAGTGAAGATAACACGGGAGTTTCCATTTTAGCCAGGCATTGATATATTCCATACCTCCGTTCATTTGTAGGGCTCTTACTTTTAAAAAACCTTACAATAAAGCACACACACACACACACACACACACACACACACATACACACACACACTCAAATAAGGCTATTTTTACCATGCCCAGCTATCTGCTTTATTTGGGACTTGATCTCACCTATATCCCCTGAACTTCAGACTGGTATTTATTTTGTTTTATTTATTTATTTATTTTTTTTTTTGCGGTACCAGGGATTGAACGCAGGGGCATTCTACCTCTGCGCTTCGCCCCCGACCCTATTTTTTATACTTTATTTTTGAAACTGGGTCTCACGAAGTTACGGAGGGCCTCGCTAAGGAGAGAGAGAGAGAGAGAGAGAGAGAGAGCTGAGGCTGGCCGCGAACCCGGATCCTCCGGTCTCTGCCTCCCAAAGTACTGGGATTACAAGCATGCGCCACCACCCCCGGCTTTTATTTTAAATAATAGCTAGCATATAATTCATGGGTGAAATAATAAGTAAAACAAATCAGAGTGTATTAAGAAAAAGCATGGTGGCAAACACTGTAATCCCAGTACTTGGGAGGCTGAGGCAGGAAGATCACAGGTTCAAGGCTAGCCTGGGGAACTTAATGAGACCCTGCCTCAAAATAAAACTTTAATAAAGGGTTGGGGATGTAGTTCAGTGGTAGAGTACCCCTGGGTCCAATCTTCAGAACTGAGAAAGAAAGAAAGAAAGAAAGAAAGAAAGAAAGGAAGGAAGGAAGGAAGGAAGGAAGGAAGGAAGGAAGAAGGAAGGAAAGAAGGAAGGAAAGAGGAAGGGAGGGAGGGAGGGAGGGAGGGAGGAGGGCGTGAGTTAAAGTGGGTCTCCGCCCCAGGCCAGGCCAACCCTACTGTAGCAGGTGTTAACAGCCTGATGCATGTCCTTCAACACGCACCATTACTGGGAATGAAGCTGGTATTGCCGCTTAGGTAGGCAATTTGGTAATAGCCATAAATCTGAATTGTGCAAACTCTTTGATCTAGCAGTTACATTTTTGGAATTTGTTCTACAGGTATAAATGAATACACAAGATATTCTTTGTAGTATTATTTACAGTAGCAACAGCTTAGAAACAGTTTTAAAATATTAATGTGAAAATATCATTCCTCTGCTGAAAACCTTCAATAGTTCCAACATAAGAAATTCAGAACATCTTTCATCTACATTTTTGGTCTCTTTTTCTTCCATTCACCACATTCTCCCCAAAATACACACACATGTGTGTGCTCTCACACGAGCTCCACCACACTCTACTGGCATAGGTTTATTTGTGGTTCCCAGATGTGCTATTTTGTTTCTTTCTTTGGAAATGCTCTAATCCTATGCTGTCCAAAATGGTGGCCACCAGCCACATGTGGCTACTAACCACTTCAAACACGACTAGTCCAAATTGATATGTGATAGAAATATGAAAGGAACACTGGATTTCAAATACTCAGTACCAAAAGTATGTTGTACCAAAATCTCATTAATGTTTAACTTTAAAGCACTACATATTATACCGTAATATAGTAGATATATGGGGGGTTAAAAATTATTAAAGTTAACTTCGTCTCTTTCTTTTTACTATTTTAATGTGGCTACTAGAAAATCTAAAATTTCCTGTCTGGCTCACATTATATTTCTCTTTTTAAAATACTTTTATTGGTACATTGTCATTATACATCATAGTGAGACTCAAAGTGATACAAACATACATGCACCTACCTTTGGTGTATTTCGCTCCACATCCCTCCACCTTCCCCCCTCCGTCCTCCTCATATATGTTAGTGAGACTGGTGTACATCCGTCTGTGGATATAACATTATTTGAACTCTTCCTTTCCTCAATCCTCATTTTCCCCTCCCCACCTCCCTCTCCCTTCTACTCTTCTACTGTCTTCTCTCCTCACTTATCTGAAGTCCCTTTTGTTTTCTATTTTCTCCCTAGCTTTCCCATATGAGAGAAAACATGACCCTTGACTTTCTGTGACGCTGATCTCACTTAGCATAATATTCTGTAGTTTCACCCATTTTCCTGCAAATGACATAATTTTATTCATTATGGCTGAGTAAAATTCCATTGTGTCCATCAATAGATGAATAGATAAAGAAAATGTGGTATAGTCATATTATATTTCTATTGGAAATATATATTTCCAATAGAAATATTCTATTGTTCTAGTCTAATTTTCTCCTTCTGAACATATCTGATTTGCACTTAGAGCCCTGTTTGAGATGTCACCTCCTCTGGGAAGCCTTCCTGGCTCCCCTACCCTGGGTAAAATTAATCATTTCTGCTTATATCCCCAGAGCACTTGGTATGTATCTCTATCATAGGACTTGCCTTATTATAATGTCACAATTTATATGTCTGTCTTTACAGATTTTTTATCTTTGCATCCTTTGTTTCCTTAATCTCCCAAATAGGCTTAGCGTTCCATCAATCTGTGTTGGCTAACTGGGACAGGGGTGGGGGGAAGCAGGATGAAATAGTTGTACAAAAACTAAGACTAAGGATAATCACTAAAAATAATCACAGAATTTACCCATAAGCTTATTGTAGACAAGACATAAAAGGAAAATGTTATTTTATGTAACTCTAGTAAGAGAAAGGTCTCAGTTTGGCAAAAAAAAAAAACAGACTTTTCCTAGTACTCACTCTGGGAGGGATTTATCATACTAAACCTCATATGAGACATTAACCACATAGTACGTCAGGTCTTTAATCAGAGGGCTACAGATAATAAGTATGCCTTATATGGCCATTTCTTATATCATACACCATGACAAGCAGACAACATATTACACCACAGCCCTAAGCAAGCATTGTACAAACCAGACGAAGACAAGCTGAGATCTCTGGTGATCCTACTTGATAAAGAGAAAGAATCCAGAGGACGTATTGAGTCTTTGTGTGTGTGTGTGTGTGTGTGTGTGTGGTACCGGGATTGAACCCAGGGGCATTCTGCCTCCGAGCTACACCCCCGGCCCTATTTTTTATACTTTATTTTGAAACAGGGTCTCACTAAGTTGCAGAGGGCCTCACTAAGTAGCTGAGGCTGGCCGCCGAACCCGGATTATCCGGTCTCAGCCTCCCAAGTACTGGGATTACAAGTGTGCGCCACCATGCCCAGCTTATACTGGGACTTTTTAAAGTTCAGTATGACAATTTTGTCTTTCAGCTGGAATGTGAATTCTATTTATGTTTATTAAAACTGTTGATATTGTTGGGTTCAAATCTCTCATCACGCTAGTATTTTTTTTATTTTCCCTGTTTAAGTTTTTTTCCTTTATTCCTCAATTAATTTATTATTTTGGATTAATCAAGCATTTTATTTTTCCTTTTTTCTCTTTCATTAGCTTTTAATAATGTATTATATTATCTTTCTTTGGGTGATTATTCTATTAGCAAATTTTTGAAATTATTTAAAAATACATGTTGACATGTATGATGTATGTATATATTTAAACATAATCACATAGAAAATTTCAGAAAAAAGGGAATTGGGAAAGATATAATAAATACATATTAGGCAGAAGAAAGCTGGTGCACTATATAAATACCATGTAAATGTGATTCTAAAAGAAAAATATTAGATAATGACAAAGAAACAATTTTCCTAAAAGCATAACAATTTTGAGCATGTAGTCACCTAACTATATGGCTAAAATATATTTAAAAATTAGCAAAATTATAATAAGAACTATATAAATCCATAATCACAATGCATGGCTTAAGCATTCCTCTCTCAATCACTTAGAGATAAAGTAAATGTCAAATAAGAATATTATGGATTTACACAAAATGATGAAGATTGATGTCATGGAAATATATGCAGTTATCCTTCAGTATCTATGGGAAATTGGTTCCAGAACTCCCAAGGAGACCAAAACCTGAGGATGTTTAAGTCTCTTATATAGAATGGCATAATATTTGCATATAACTCACGCACATCCTCCCATATACTTTAAATCATCTCTAGATCACTTATAATACTTAATATAATGTAACTGCTATGTAAATAATTGTTATACTAAATTGTTTTGGCAATAGGGACAAGAAAAAATAGTTTATGTTCTGTATAGATGCAGTTTTTAAAAAATGTTTTGCATTTGGAGTTGGTTGGATAAGGAATCCATGGACACAGAGTGCCAACTGTATATGAATCCCAACTACAACAAGTTTTCAAACATGTGAAATATTTATAATGCCTGACTTTATACTAGATCCTAAAGCAAATCTCACACTGCCAAAAAGTCAGCATAATGCTTACCACATTGCTTATTCACAATTCATTAAAATAGAATATATTAATAAAAAGATAATGTCCCCAAATATCCACATTTGGAAATTTTAAAATATAATTGTAAGGAATTTGTGGATCAAGGAATAAATCAAAATGGAAATTAGAAAATATTTTTAAAACAAACATAAAACTATTACATATTAAAACCTACCGGATATAGCAAAAATAGGAAGATATCTGTACTCTTAAACACATAATTTTATAAAGATAAATGACTGAAAATTAATACTTTCAATGCAGGAAAAAACTCACAAAATAGCTAAACAAAAGAAGTATAAGAAATGGAATAATAAAGACAAGAATAAAAATTACTAGGTAGTAAATAAAGAAACACTAGAGGATCATAAGAACCAAAAGCTGATCTTTTTTGTAAAGCTAATAAAATTGGGGAAAAAAGCAAATAAAAAATCCTGGCAAGTTTGAGGGGGCAAAAACAATAATACAAATATATTAGGAAGAAAGAAAAGGGATCAGTAAGCTGGGCATGGTGGTACACACCTGTAATCCCAGTACTTGGGAGGCTGAGTCAGGAAGATCACAGGTTCGAGGACAGCCTCAGCAACATAATGAGACTTTCAGCAACCTAGCGAGACCCTGTTTCAAAACAAAAAGTGAAAAAAGGACTGGGGGTATAGCTCAGAGGTAGAATACCCCTGGGTTCAATTCCCAGTACCACACACACACGTATCAGTCAGTAGACTTTTTCTTTTAATCATATGTGTTAATTTAAACTCTTTTGGTCATAAAGGATCAAAAACACAATATAAACTGGTTTAAACAACTACTGAATTTAATAATTCATATTACAGAAAAGTCCAGAGATAGCCATGGCTTTGGGCATAGAATGATCAAAAGGTTAAGTTATATTACCATCATCCAAATTCGACTCTATTTCTCTGTCTCCCAAGTCTACTTTCCTGCATGTCAGTTCCACTGATATCCAACAGACTCTCCCCTGTAGCTAAAGCCTGTCTTCATAAGTACAATCGGGAGCACAGGGAAAGCTCTGGCTGCCAGCCTATCCACAGGTAGATTGTTGTGTTTTATTGGTTCTGATCGGCTCATGAGCCCATCCCTAACTGTGATGCTCTGATTGGCGGAGCTTGAATCACATACCTCTGCTGGAGCGGGGAAAGAGATAAACACCTTTGGAAGCACATTAACCAAAATCAGGGTGCACTTAGAGATCAGTGAATGGCTGGTCTAGGGCAAAAGTAAAAGTAACAGATGTGCACCTCACTGCAACTTCAGCCAAACGTTTTGTTTTGTTTTGTTTTTGCGGTGCTGAACCCAGGGGCATTCTACCTCTGAGCTACATCCAACCCTACTTTTTATTCTTTATTTTGAAACAGGGTCTCACTAAGTTGTGGAGGGCCTCACTAAGTAGCTGAGGCTGGCCGTGAACCTGTGATCCTCCTGTCTCAGCCTCCCAAGAACTGGAATTACAAGCATGCACCACCACGCCCAGCTAAACGTTTTGTTTTAAATAGGGCTCTGACACTATGGGCTCACCAAGATGAATTCAATTTCCAAATGTCCCCTACATAATAAATGGGGTCTGCTGCACTCTCGAGGCCACCTAGAGACAAGACGCCATTTGCCAGAAGGGACTATTTGGGTTTGGTCAAATCTGGTATTGATTTCTTCTTTGAAACAGGTATTTGCCAACCTCTTTGCAACAACTTCTCAATGTCAGTTTCTAAATCACTTTGCTCTTTCAGGTAGGGCTTTAATATACAGAATATTTTTACTTAAAAATAGCACAATACTATCTGTATAAAGTTTGTTCTTTGTCCATTTATTCAAGAAATATTTGTTGAATGATGACTATTCCAGGCATTTCTCTTACTGCTGCGGAAGCAAAAGCAAACAACAAAGCCCCTGACCCCTGCCCTCAGTAGTGAGCCTAAGAGAATAAATTCTCGGCTCTCCAAGTGCGTGAGTTACTTCTACACCCTTTAAAAAGCATTTTACACTGCAGATTTCACAGGTCATTAATCTGGCCAAGTGAAGAGAACATTTTGTTCCTGAGGGATAGTCCTCTGGTCAATGGGAAACATGTCTTTAGCATTTAGACTGAGCTTCAGGGGAAGAACAAGTGGAACTGGAACAATTTGTCCAGCCTGTGATCTAGATCCCGACCCCCTCCCAAGGGCAATGTGGTGGACTTTGGAGGGTGGGTGGCTGCAAGGAATAGAAAGAGTATAAAGAAAGAACGTAAGACCATAACATAAAAAGGGGAACAGAAAGTTAGAGAATGGTGGGTGGGTGGAGGGGGGAGATTAGGTGACACAGTTAAATTGTGCCTTCTGGGACACTAATCAACATTCGCCTATGCTCATTGTCAGTTCTCATCTAGAGTTCTGGGAAAGATGCCTCCTCTGAATGATTCAGTGACTACTTCAAATGATCTTCAAAACTTAGAACAAAAACACGATTGACTCAAGACCCAGAAAACTAATTTTATGCCATCCTGACTTAATTATGGCAGAGAATAATTGACTCCATATAAAGTCTCATGTTATATTCATGTCATACCTCTTAGCTAAAACAGTACAGTTTAGATTTCTCTTACATACTTGGCTAACAAGAAAATGACATTTGATTTCAAAAAAAGGAAAGAACATCAAAATGCAAATTCAAATGGGTAGAAACTGCATTTCAAACAAGGACAATAATTATATGCACAACATCATAAGCTAGTCTTCAAAGAATGTAGGCAGTGATTGATGTAAAGTATTTCTCCCCATAAACAAAAGGTCTCTTTAGACTGAAGACAATAGTACATACAACTTACATTTCTTGTTGACTACAAATAAATGTTTCCAAAATTATTTGTGTGTGTGTGTGTGTGTGTGTGTGTGTACTGATGATTGAACACAGGAGCATTCTACCTTTGAGCTACATCCTGAACCCTATTTTATTTATTTTATGTAGTTATTTATGTATGTATGTATGTATATATTTTATTTATTTAGTTAGTTAGTTAGTTAAACAGGGGCTTATTAAATTGCTGAGGCTGGCCTCGAACCTGCGATCTGTCTTTGCTTCCCAAGTACTGGGATTAACCTACAATTCTCCTGTCTCAGCCTCCTGAGTACTGGGAATACAGGTATGTGCCACTACACCTGACTCCTAAATTATTTTTAAATTAAGAAATCAGAGATTGTCATACTGATTTCAGGAGTAAAATTTGAACATTTTTCCATAGAAAAAAATTGGAGAGGTCTGAAATTTTTCTGAAAGCCACAAGAAAGAACTGGAAAGTAGTTGAGTTTGTGGTACCCAGTAAGGATGGCTTTCCACATGCAAAATTCTGTTGCATCTGAATTTTAAAGCAGATCACATCCCCTTTTTTGCTGAAAATCTGTCACTGTTTCCCTGATAGTGTCCTTCAAGTTCTACTCCACCTGGCCTTGCTTCTTTATCTTTCTTCCTATATTTCTGCCCTTGACCGTAGCCCTCCAGCGCTGCTGGCCTCCATGCTGTTTCTAGAGCACAGCCAGGCACTCTGTCACCCAGGACCTTGGCATTTGTCTTGGCATCTGGTCAGAACCCTCTTCTCTCAGGCTACTCATGGCTCCTTTCATCCTTCAGTCTTTTCTCAGTGACACTGTTCCTAACATTCTGTTTAAAATTGCAAACCCCTTCCCACCCTGTGGTAAGGGTAAATGCCCTTACCACACCCCTGCCTTCCCTGGAATTTGTGTTGTCTTCTACTATCTTGTGCCTGGTAAAGTGCTGAATGAATATCTGTTAAATGAAGGAAGAATGGTTGGTATCTGAAAATGAGGCTGCAGACATGGTTAGTGGTCAAGCTAATCCTCTCAGGAGTAAAATTAGTCCCACTCGAAATCACATCTCAAAGCTCTATACCATTAGAATGTGAGTTCTTCTGAAAGCAGATACTGAGACAAAAGCACCTTTGCAGGTAGTTTATTTGTAAAATGACTCCAAGCTTTAGGAATGAGTGACAAAGAGGAACGAAATAAACAAGAGTGAAATGGACCAGGGAGGAAAGTCAATACACAGGGCTGATAAAGGGATGTAGTAGCCTGAGAGCAAGCGGTGTTAGGAGATCAGCAGGGTAGGTGGTATCCAAGAATGAGGACAATGAACTTCCTTGGGGCAGGTCAGGAGAGAAAGTGGTGGAATTGATGTTGGACGTGTCATGAAGCCAAGCAGAGCTGTGGAGACTGCTGAGTTCTCACTCTGTTATGTAACCTTTTGATTTCTGGGTGAAACAATTACTCAGAAAGGCAAAATAGCCAGGCTGACTTCATGGGAATGTAATCTGCATGTGCACAAGGCTTGCACTTGGTTTACCGCTCTGCTCTGTCTTCAAATTCTTGATATTTTATCTGTGACCTTGTGTTTTGTAGTGAAGCCTGGTGAAGCAACAGGGCATGTGAAGAGATGCTGGGTGGCAGCATATGCCACAGGTTGTGGTCCAGCTGCAGCGAGCTCAGATCCGGTCATGGCTGGAGGTAGGCATGCACAGCAGCCTTGGGGCACAAGGTGCCACACGGCCCCTGGGGACAGCAGGGCTGGGACCTGGAACTATGCTGGCAGTGGCAACAGTGACACAGAAGCAGAAGTAGCAATGGTCACAGGAGAGAGAAGGGGCTTCGTAAGGAGGCTGCACCAAGACCTGCAGCGGAACGCCAGCTTGCCCATCTGTCCCCAGAGCCTGTCCTTGCCATGTCTGCACAAATGCCATCCCTCTTTCTGGCTGGAGCACTGGGACTGTCATTGCTGGTACACAGGTAGTCAAATATTTCAGTAAATTATCAAAAAATAAAAATGTGTACATAAGGACTTGGAGATAGAGCACATGTGGAAATTATTAGAATTACTGAAATGGTTTACAATCTCCAGTTTTGAACACTGCTGCAAAGTGTGGCAAAACACATAACTACCAGTTTAGAAACAACCAAGCCATACCACTCCTCGGTATCTTTCCAAAGGAATTACAACTAGAATACTATAGTGATACATGCATACCCATGTTTATAGCAGCACAATTCACAATAGCCAAGTTATGGAACCAACCTAGGTGTTCATCAACAGACAAATGGATAACAGAACTGTGGCTTATACACAGAATGGAATTTTATTCAGCCATAAAGAGCAAAATTATGTTATTTGCAGGGAAATGAATGGAACTAAGAGAATATTATACTAAGTGAGATCAGTCAGTCTCATTAAGTCAAGGGTCATATATTTTCTCTCATATGCGAAAACTAGAACAAAAAATAGAAAGAAAAAGTGACTTTAGTCAAATGAGGAAAGAAAATAGTAAAATAGTGGAAGGGGTTGGGGAAGGGAAGTGAGGAGGGGGAAAATGAGGATTGAGGAAGGAAATGTTTCAAATAAGGTTATATCCATTATGTAAAGGTACTGTTATTAATCTCACTAAAATGTGGGGAAAGGAGGAAGGGGGAGCAGTGGGATTCAGAAGGAAAAACACCGAGTGATGTGTGCACGTATGTTTGTATCACTTTGAATCTCACTATGATGTGTAATTACATTGCACCAATAAAAGTATAAAAAATGGAAATTAAATGACACTAAAAATATTCTCCCTTTTTCAAATTGTATGTTCATGTTGTTACTCGTATGTTGCTGTTGCCCTTATTAAACTTGTTAAATAATAAAATATTATTAAAGAAGAAAGCTGTAAGTTTTAGTAACTATATAGTTGCACTTTCCCCCTCCTTTTTGAATGAAGGGCTCTGCATTTTCATCTTACACTGGGCCCCACAAATGAGGCAGTTGGCTCTGATAAGTCATGTGAAACTTTACCGTTTGAATCTGGATATAAATTGAATAGGGAAGGAACAAAAAATGTAAGCTGTAAAAAGAAATTAGCACCTGAGAGTGGTACTTTCTGATTTCTTTGCTTTGGGATAAGACTACTAATTGATAAAAAAAGAGGAAGGAAAAAAATCTTCCATTCAATACAGATCTTACAAAGCCAAAATCAAGAAAACATGACAAAAAATAGAATAGGTAATTGACTTGCACATAGAAAAATTTGCCCATCCCTACCCTAAAAAACTTCATTATATTGGCAAGACTAGGGTTAAAAACAAAGAATTTTAAAAATCAGACTAAATAGCATACTAGAGAGTTAAATATTATAGATAATAAGGACTCTGACTAGTGAATAGTCAATCGTTCAAATCAAAAGGAGCTCATAAGTGTAGGATGAATAAGCCTAGAGATGTAATGTACCACACAAGAACTATAGTTAATAATATTGCATTGTATTCAGGAGAATAGCTAAGAACATAGATTTTAGATATTCTTATCACAAAGAAAAAAGTCACTATGTGAGATGATGGATATGCTAATTTGATTGACTATAATAACCATTTCACCATAAGTATATTAAAACAACATGTTATATGTCTTAAATATATACTTTTTTTTAAAAGGAGCTCGTAAGATCTAAGATTGAGAGATTTCTTTTTAATGTGGACAGAGATAGAAAGGATCTGGTAACTGTGGCCTGGCACAGAAAGAGAGGATAAAAACTATCATCTTTCTCAGATATTAAAATGCCAGTTGGTTGGCCACAATCATTGCTCTCTTGTTATGTCAATGTGCAGAAAGCATGGTCAAAAGGCACACTGGAGTTAGGGTTCCTATTTTACCAGTGCTATGGTTTGAATGTGTTAGAAACTAATCTCCTGCCCAACAGGTGGGACCTGCAAGAGCTAATTGGGGCTGTGCCCTCATGAATAATGTCTGTATCACAGGAGTGGGTTTTTCATTGCCAGAGTGGAGTGGGTTTTTCATTGCCAGAGTGGGTTTGTTATAAAAATAAGCAGGCCTTTTCTGGCTCTCCCTCATCCAAATGTTGCCTTCCTCCCATTATGATGCAGCGAAAAGGGCCTTGCCAGATACAGCCCCTCAGTCTTGGACTTCCCAGTCTCTAGAACCATGAGTCAATAAAGTTTTTTCCTTCACAAATTACCCACTTTGGCATTCTGCAATAGCAACACAAAACAGACTAAGATGACTGCTAGTTATCCACACAACACTAGGTAAATTTAGCCTTGCTATTTCCTAATCTGGAAACTGGAGGAATTTACATCATCTTCTCATTCATAGAAATTGGTGAAGATGTGAAAGTTCTTTGAAAAATTAAAAAGTACTGGTCTGAGCCTTAAATTATACATCCCAGCACTTAGAAGAACTGTTTTATCTTTTGATTTAAGAAAGATAATTTCAGTGGAGGGTTCATGAGAAGCAACTTCTATCTCCTTACATATTTCTGAAAAAACCATCTATCAAATGATGAACAGCAAAAACACCAATAATTACATAGCTGTCCTCCTCAAAGCTCTTATGAACTGACTGTAACCATGATAAGCAGCAGACAACATAGAAGTAGCTGACCAATGGAAGCCTTCAGTAGTGAACAAGCTCTGGAGTAGAGTCCAAAATAAACACCAAGCCATTTAAAAATAGCTGCATGATTTCGTAAACACTAAAACACAAACACACAAAACTCTGGAAGTTATTTGGATAAAATGTGATAAACATGATAAAAATATCCTGAATTTAAAAGTCAGACATGAGCTTTCCCAAAGTTCTCTCTGAGTTTTTAGCTACGTATCCTTCTACATTTCAAGTCTACAGAATGGAAATGGTCACAGTTATGTAAGCTTTTATATATTTTCATACCTTCCAAGATCTAGTTTATTCACTGGTAAATGGTACAATAATTCCTGCCCTGCCAAATACATGGTGCTTTAAAAAAGATAAAACCAGCCGGGCATGGTGGCGCACGCTTGTAATCCCAGTACTTTGGGAGGCGGAGACCGGAGGATCCAGGTTCACGGCCAGCCTCAGCTCTCTCTCTCTCTCCCTGTCTCTCTCTCTCTCTCTCTCTCCCTCCCTGTCTCTCTCTCTCTCTCCCTCTCCTTAGAGAGGCCCTCCGCAACTTCGTGAGACCCGGTTTCAAAATAAAGTATAAAAAATAGGGCCGGGGATGTAGCGCGGAGGTAGAACGCCCCTGGGTTCCATCCCCGGTACCGCAAAAAAAAAAAGATTAAACCTGATAATGCCTTGAAAACTATATGAATCTGTACAACGAGATACATATTTCTACCAGCTTTCACTATGATACTAGGACCAGCATCTTGGTCTGGAGAGAGCCAGGGATGGTAAGCAGGAAGGAATTTAAACAATTCCTTATCTAAGGCCACATAAAAAAAAAATCCCTTTTTTTGCGGTACTAGGGATTGAATCCAGGGCCGTTCTACCTCCAAGCTACACCCCCAGCCCTATTTTTTATTCTTTATTTTGAAACAGGGCCTCACTAAGTAGCTGAGGCTGGCCACAAACCTGGATCCTCTGGTCTCAGCCTCCCAAGTACTGGGATTACAACCGTGTACCACCACACCCAGCTGATAGAATCCCTTTAATGAACTTTGTTAGATAAAAGGGAAAAAATGAACCCAAAATAATAAAGTGGAGATCTCTGAGCAACTAAACTCTGTTCTCTAGTAATCTATGTCTGACTGGCCAAAACTTAAGAAGTGTTACTTTGCATAAATGAAACATTTATGGCAAATATTTCTGAATTTATTTATTCAAATAAAATGTCGCTTCCCTCAAAATATGCTTGTCTTCAAAATAGACATTTCATTCCAACTGCCACCCTCTCCTCTCCTCCTTCTCCTAGTTAAAAACCACGTTTAGATTTGTTTCATACCTTGTAAACCAAAAATTTTTATTCAGAAATGGCCACTGCTATCATTTGGATCTGGACTGTGGCAAAGGCCTTTGTGTTAAAAGTTTGGTCCCCATTCCAGGGCACTTTGGGGAGGTGATGGAAACTTTTAGGAAGTGGGGCTCTAAGCTGGGCGTCGTGGCACACACCTGTAATCACAGTACATGGGAGGCTGAGACAGGAGGATCACAGGTTCAAGGCCAACCTCAGCAACTTAGCAAGACCCTTGGCAAGTTAATGAGACCCTGTTTCAAAATAAAAAGTAAAAAGGGCTGGGGCTATAGTTCAGAAGTAGAATGCCTCTGGGTTCGATACCCAGGGCCAAAAAAGAAAGAAAAAAATGAGAAAGAGAGAGAGAGAGGTGAGGCCTAATAGGAAGTCTTCAGGTCATTGGGTATGACTTCCTCTTTTACACTTCCTGGTCACCATGAGGTAAGTGTTTTGCTCTACCACATGCTCCCGCCATGAGGTGTTGCCACAGGCTCAATCAAAACAATGGGGACAACTGACCATGGACTGAAATGTCTAAAACTGTGAGGAGCCAAAATAAACCTTTTCTCCCTATAAGTATTTATTACAGTAATGGAGAGCTGACTAACACTGCCCCTAAACATTTTGCTAAGATTGAGATCAATCAAAAGAAAATGCCACAAGGTTCTCAATCACGGGCGATCACAAAAGAGAAGTTTTAAACTGTTTCTCAGTGGCAGCTTCAATATAATGCTCGTATAATTTCCCAAAGTAACTTCCTTGAAGTGACCACCTCGGAGCAAAATCCAGTTCTGTTCTATCATTATCCGCCATGTTACATCACCTCATGCATCTGTTCGATATGTTCAGGTGCGCACACCAATAATGGTGTGCAAGCATGTCAATCATGACATGCATTCTTTAGTATTGTTTAGACTGCTGCTGCTTTACCTGGAGTGGCTGATAAAAATTTGACTACCAGCTGGTTATGGTGGTGCATGCCTGTAATCCCAGTAGTCGGGAGTTGACACAGGAAGGTCATAGGTTTAAGGCCAGCCTCGTTAACTTAGCAAGACCCTGTCTCAAAATTAAAAAATAAAATAGGGTTGAGGGGTATAGCTTGGAGGTAGAATGCCCCTGGGTTCAGCCTCCAGTATCAAAAAACAAAAAATAAAACAAACAAACAAAAAATTTTTAAACTATCTCTGACCAATGCTTTAATAGAGTAGAAAGGGAAAGTGAGGTACTCCAAGCAACTAAGAAACATTTTGGGAAAAGAAGACCTAGTCCTAGTGTGATCATTGCTCTTTATCTCCTTACCCTGCTTTGGTTATCATCACACCAGTGACAACTTACCTCATGTTATCTCATTTATTTGTTTTCTTCTTATTTCTATTAGACTCTAAGCCCTATAAGAGTAGGGCCTTATGGGTCTTGTTCAACTCCATAGCCCAAGGCCTGGACATAATAAGTGCTTGATAAATATTTTTAGAAGGGGGGGAAGGAGAGAAGGAGAAAGGGAGGATGGAGAATGAAAGGAAGGAAGGGAGGGATGAAGGTTTTTGCATCTTGACTGAGGTTTTTCTTCTCTGTAGAAAAAGTTAGCTAGTGGTACAGTCTGCTGAATCCAAAACAAGTAAGGGAACCCAGGGTAATTCAGATGCTCCTTCCACCCAAGCTCCCTGAACTGTTTTCATTCACGACACTTCTGATACAAAATACATGGGAGTTTTTCCCCACACCAACCAATTCTCCAACTTACCAGACACCAAATGGGTGTCCTACAAGTCAATTCAGCACTGACACCAACTGTCCAACATTTTTGCAGATCCAACAGGTTAAGGCTCAGTCCTACAAGACTGACCCCACTCCAGGCACCAGCTGAAAGGCCCAGGTTGCCACTTATACTTTTGATTGGTGGGCTAAAAGGTCAGTGGTTCCCACCCCCATGCCTTTGTCCGATAATTTGCTAGGACAGCTAACAGAACTCAGTAAAGTGCTTTCCTTGCCTTTATTGGTTTATTATAAAAGGTACCCTTGGGAACAGCTGAGTAGAAGAGATACACAGGGCAAGGTACAAGGAAAGGTGTGGCACCCCCATGCTCTCTGTGGGGGTGATACCCT
The DNA here is from genome assembly GCA_004027185.1 of Glis glis. Lineage (NCBI taxonomy): Eukaryota > Metazoa > Chordata > Mammalia > Rodentia > Gliridae > Glis > Glis glis. The sequence goes on along the minus strand of PVJS01002106.1, from coordinate 47,134 downwards.
CCCAGCACCTTGATTGTTCACCAACAAGAAGCTCTTGGAACCCTGTTGTTTGAGGGGTTTATGGAGGTTTCATTATGCAGACAGGGTGGATTAAATCATTGGCCATTGGTGACTGAACTCAACTTCCAGTCCCTCTCACCCACCCAGCATCAGGCCTTGATCTTTCTGACAACCAGCGCCCATCCTGAAGCTATCTAGGGGCTCCCAGCCACCAGTCACTTCACTAGCAAGCCACAGATACCCTTAGTGCTCTGGGGATTCCGAGGGCTTTGGAGCCATGAACCAGGAACTGGGGACAACAACCAAATGTCTATTTCTCATTGTACCACACCCCTCCATCCACACTCAATAATCTCTGCCAGTTACTACCCCACCCATACCTTTATTACTTGATAACTGTCCTTTGTAAATGCAACTTCAAGCCAAAGAGTCCATGCATTGTTGCCTCTTCTGCATAGAAATTATGGTGACATCTAAAAAACTTAAAGTTCTGTTTTATTTGGAGCAAATACTAGGGTTTCACTGTGATTCTATTATGTATGTGATTACATTAATGTGAATTAGGACCCACGCCCCCTCCAGTAAGGTCAGAGTTTATCCATAAGGACAATCTGGTCTGGCCTTCATTATCACTAAAGTCTGAAATGTGGACATTAGACATTATGTCCAGGTGAGCTTATACTTACATTCATCTTGTAAGCTGAGAGTTATATCAAAAGAGATAGTGTGTTAGTCAGCTTTCTATTACCATAATAAAAACCCTGAGATAATCAACGTATAAAGAAGAAAGTTTTATTTTGGCTCATGATTTCAGATGCTTGAGCCATTGCTTTTGGGCTTGTGGCAAGGCAAGTCCATCATGACAGAAGCAAATGGTGGAACAAAGCTGCTTACCTCATGGCGGCCACAAAGCAAAGAGAAGGGGGAAAGCTGGGCACAGTAGCCCATGACTGTTATCCAGAGAGAGAGAGAATGGTACTGGGGTCCCAGTATCCCCTTCAAGGGCACAATGACCTAACTTCCTCCCACTAGGCCCCACCTTCTAAAGGTTCCACCACCTCCCAACAGCACCACAGGTTGGGAACCAAGCTTTCAACACATGAGCCTTTGAGGGGCATTCAATATCCAAAGTACAGAAATCTGTTAAAGTAAAAATAAAATAAAATAAAATGTGATCCTGTTTGGGCATTTCTTCATTTTTAAAGTTACTGGAAGTCTTAAGAAATGGAATTGGCTTGGGCTTTCTCAACCTCTAAGAGGTCCTGAATGTAATGGAGAACTCTGGTTTCTAGTTACTTGACCTTGAATATATATTTCTCTACCTTAGAAACCCAGTTTAATAATTTTGAAAATGTAATTCCCACCCTTCTTTGTACACTGCTGTTAAAAGGGCCATTATAGAAATGCCTCAAAATATGGTAGAAGCTTTACAGTTAGGTGAAAGTGAAGAGATGTGGGCTGGGGATCAGCACCTGACCAACTGTGTGACCTTGGCCAAATACTGCTCCACATTGTGAAGAGAAGGGCTCACCCGGATGTACTTTTAATCCCTGCCAGCTATCAGATTCTATGATGTCAGAAAATGAAGGATTGCTAACATCATTTCCATTTCATCTTTGGTAGCTGCTGCCATGTCTACAGTAAAAGGGGGAAAACTAGTCTTTTTGAATATTGTGTGTGTGTGTGTGTGTGTGTGTGTGTGTGTTACTGGAAATTGAACCCGAGGGTATTCTACCTCTGAGTTATACCCCCAGCCAAGTTTTATGTTATTTTAAAACAGAGTCTCACTAAATTGCTGAGTCTAGCTTTGAATCTGTTATCCTCTTGTCTCAGACTAGCTAATATTAGGATTACAGGTGGATGCCACGGCGCCCAGCTTGAATATTATTTTATTATATGGAATTAAGAGTTTAGCATTAACAAATTTTAGGAAACTGATAGTAGGGTAGAGCTGAAAGGAAAGCAGCCCTAAGTTTATTGACAAATGGTACTTTGCAAGTCAAAGGGTAGGCAATTCTAAAAGAAAAACAAAGATTCTTTATGCTTCTAGCCACTTTGGATTACAGTAACTCATCTTAACACTCCTTAGAACTTCAGAACCAATCAACTGTAGCCAGTGTGTATTATATGTAACTCAAACCACCTAGCACAAAGGAAACGAAAGCTGAAGGGCGGTAGAGGAAGAGTGTCAGAGCAACAGCAAACTTGATCTATGTGTTTTGCAAATAACAAGACAACAAAGAAAAAAGGAATGCCTGCTTTGAGCTTAATAGGTAATGACTCGAATAAAGAAAGAGACAAAAGTATTCCTACGAATGGGATTCTAAATTCCCCTATCCACACCTAACCCTCTTTTAAGTAAATAATTTTTCTAATTCCCCACAAACAGACATGAGCTTGGTTTGCTTGGGTTCTTTACTCACTCTTTAAGTCCTGGTCCTCAACAGTTGTTCTACCTCAGAAGTCACTGTTATCACAATTCCATGAGACCTTCCATCAGTATTAGTCTTAATCCCCTAATTGTATACTGATCAATACTGCTAATATATATATGTATATATATATATTATATATATACATATATATATATATATATATAATATATATATTAGCACCAGGCATGGTGGCACATGCTTGCAATCCCAGTATGTGAGAGAATAAGACAGGAGGATCACAGGTTTGAGGTCAGCCTACTTAGTGAGGCCCTCCACAACTTAGTGAGACCCTGTTTCAAAAAAAAAAAAAAAGAATAGGAAGCAGGGCTGGGGGTGTAGCTCGGAGGTAAAATGCCCCTGGTTTCAATCCCCAGTACCACAAATAAATAAATAAATAAATAAATAAATAAATAAATTTTAGCTATGCAGAGTATACAAGAACAGTGCCCAAGGCAATTACATTAACTAATGCAGAATTGTTGTATCTTACAATACTATTCCTAGTTATAAAATCAGTTATGTTTCAGAATATGCATATTCATTATTCTCTAACATAAATAGAACATAATTAAATATTCACATAGAACAATCTTTCTTTTCATGGCTGATGTCAGGAGCCAGTGATCTTATGATCTTACCTCTCGAGGAGAAAAAAATCAGGATGACACCACCTACTGTCATTCTAATCCAGGCCAAGGCAGGACTCCAAAGAGACCCACTGGAGGACAGACGCCTTGTGTGTCCACCATTGTCTGTGCTTACGACACTACAAATAGTCAGAACAAGCCGGGCGTGGTGGCACATGCTTGTAATCCCAGTACTTGGGAGACTGAGACTGGAGGATCCGGGTTCACGGCCAGTCTCAGCTACTTAGTGAGGCCCTCCGCAACTTAGTGAGACCCTGTTTCAAAATAAAGAATAAAATAGGGCAGGGGGTACAGTTTGGAGGTAGAATGCCCTGGGTTCAATCCCCAGTACCTAAAAAAAAAATAGAACAGACATGTTTTGTTTGAATGACATGGTGTTTTAAATTTTAGGGGACAGACTATATTTAAAAACATACAGACATTTAACCGGCTTTTCCGTAAAAATTATCTGGCAACAATGAACACTGTTCATTCTCAATCTCTCTCTCTCCACTGCCTCTGGTCCTTTTCATTTATTGAGATTTCCTGCTTGGCCCCTCGGGATCTGTTTTCTACCTCTTCTGAATGAACTCAGATCACAAGACCGGAAATGTCTTTGTTTGGATTTCCTTTGTTTACAGTGACGTTTAAAAGGTTTTCCTGCTTCTGAGTTTTTGTTGGTCATATAATATGACCAACTTAACAGTAATAGACTAGAAAGGTAGATATTCTTTAAACACATACTAGTGATATAAAGAGAGAAAGTAGAGGGTGAGGATAGCTGGGCATGGTGGCACATGCTTGTAATCCCAGTACTTGGAAGGCTCAGACCTTCCAAGGAGGATCGCAGATTTGAAGCCAGCCTCAGTGACTTAGAGAGGCTCTCAGCAACTTAGCAAGACCTTGTTTCCAAATAGAAAAATAAAATAGGGCTGGGGGTGTAGGCTCCTGGATTCAAATCCCCAGCACCACACACACACACACACAAAAAAAAAGAGGGTGAGGGCACTAGAAAAAGTATGATTAATATATATATATATATATATATATATATATATATATATATACACACACACATACAAATCAAGAAAAAAATTAGGAAACATTACCAGTGGACTCAATAAATCTAGACCCCCATTAAACATGAATCTATAGTTTAAGAGAACCTGAATGTCATTAAGTTTCTAACTTTGAGGAACTAACTTTCTGATGAAGTCTCAAAATAGGGCATATATATACACACTCATGCAACTGAGTATGCCCCCAATTGATAACCAGTTAAATACTGGGGAGATATCCACCAAAAATGCAGTCCCTGGTTGTAGATCAGGAGTTTCCAAACTTGGAATCATTTTTTAAGCTAAAAAATAACTAAAAGCCTAAATGCACTCCAAAGATTTGGATTTAACTGGTGTGGAATATAGCCCAGACATTGAGATTTTTAAAAGTTTCTCAGGCGCATCTAAAATGTGACAAAAATGGAGAAGCATTGCTATAGACACTGCTTTGGCTATCATTAAGTATTACGGCTAGAAATCAGGCATGGTGGTGCAAACCTGTAATCCTAGTACTTGGGAGGCTGAAGCAGGAAGATAGCAGGTTCAAGGCCAGTCTCAGCAACTTAATGAAACCCTTTTTCAAAAAAAATGATAATAATAAAAAGGATGGGGATGTAGTTCAGAGGTAGAATTCCCCTGGGTTCAATCTCTAGTACATACATATACATATACTTATACCTATACATGTATATACACACATACACATACATATAGAGCTAGAGCCTCTTATAAAGCCAATCCTCTTCATATTCTCATAGCTCCAAAAGGTGCATAATTTCAGTAATGTATGGATTTGAAAGAATAAGAGGCCAGAGGGGAAATCTCTTTACACCAAAGGAAAGTGTTACTTGATCCATCTAGGAAACTTCTACCATCCTGCTTGAACTTGGTCAAATTAATTCCTGAAATGGGCCTTGATTTCTTCACTTGTAAAATAAGGACAATAATTTCAATCTATAAGTTTGTTCTATAGATTAAATAAAATGATGTCTATGAAGTAATAGTTGGCTTTTTAATAAATGACAACTTTTTTTTTTTTTTTGCGGTACCGGGGATTGAATGCAGGGGCCTTCTACCTCCGCGCTACGCCCCTGGCCCTATTTTTTTTATACTTTATTTTGAAACCGGGTCTCACGAAGTTGTGGAGGGCCTCTCTAAGGAGAGAGAGAGAGAGAGAGAGAGCTGAGGCTGGCCGCGAACCCGGATCCTCCGGTCTCTGCCTCCCAAAGTACTGGGATTAAAAGCGTGCGCCACCACGCCCGGCAATGACAACTATTTTTATTAATCTGATAATCAACAATTATAGTTTTTCTTCAAAGCCATAGCCAATAATCCTAGCTAATATTAATCTCTCTCCTCCTTTGTATTACCCAGAAATCCACTTTCAAAATGCTGCATTTTGTATTGTCCTATGTTGTTAGGCACTGAATAATGATGGTTTGGGCAATGCCATGTATGATGATGTTCCTATAAGATTGCATCACCTAGGGACATTTTAGCCATCTTAGCTTGTACAATTATACTCTGTGGTGTTTACACAATGGTCTTAACTAATGTCTCATCCTCAGAATGTAGCTTTTCATTAAATGATACACAACTGTAATTGTTCAGTGAGCTGTGGTCTTACTGGTTAGATAAGAAATATTTGTCCCATTATTCGTATGCCACTTATGGTAACTTAGAAATAATTGTTATGTTTTTAGAGGTCTATTCTTTTAAGAAAAGTAATGAGCACATGATTACAGCATTTGAATATATATAAATATATTTCCACAAATATGAAAAATATAAAAGGTACATAAACTCCAGATTATGATTTTCAGCCTTTTTTTTTTGCAGTAGTGGGGATTGAACCCAGGGGCTACACCCCCAGCCCTATTTTTTTTTTAAGTCTTTATTTTGAAACAGGATCTCACTAAGTTGCAGAGGGCCTCACTAAGTAGCTGAGGCTGGCTATCTCAGCCTCCCAAGTATTGGGATTACAAGCGTGTGCCACCATGCCCAACTTTTTCAGCCTATTTTAATGAACTTGTGTCAACATTATTGAAATATTCAGAGATGAAAACTTGGGACTTAATGGGTTTAAGCCCATTTATCAGCAGTGTTAAAGGCTGAAAGATTCTTCTCATATGATATAATACAACATATTAGGTTGAGATACTTGAATCTAAAATTGTTAGAAGAAACTGGCAATTTTTTTTTTTTTTTTGCGGTACTGGGGATTGAACCCAGGGACATTTTACCTCTGAGCTACACCCCCAGCCTTATTTTTTTATTCTTTATTTTGAAACAGGATCTCAATAAGTTGCAGACGGCCTTACTAAGTAGCTGAGGCTTGCAAACCTGTGATCCTCCTGTCTCAGCCTCCCAAGAACTGGGATTACAAGAGTGCGCCACCATGCCTGGCTCTGGCAATGAATTTTAAAGGGATATATAGAAAAAGCAATTAACCAGCACATGTTAGGGGGTTTTGAAATAGCATTTCTTTTTCAAAGGTAGAATAAGCCTTAATTTGTATATTAGCTGTCTATTGCAGCAGCAACAAATTACCAGAAACTTGGTGGCTTAAATATCACAAATTTAGTGTATTATGGTTCTGTACATTAGAAGTCTGACATGGATCGCAGCAGGCTAGGATCAAGGTGTCAGCAGGCTGCAGTCCCTTCTCTGGACTGGAAAGGAGAATCTGTTTCCTTTCCTCTTCCAGCTTCTGAAGCCCACTTTCCTTTTCCCTGACTCTTGGCTCCTTTATCCATCTTCAAAGCTAGCAACATCAAGCAGAATCCTCATGCTGCAGCCCTCTACTTCTCTTTCCCATAGTCACAAAAGGAGTCCCTCACAGTCCTTTTTGGACTCTCCTACATTTTTTTTTTCAGAATTGAACCTAGGGGTCCTCCACCATTGAGCTACATCCACAACCTTTTTTTGTTATGTTTTATTTGAGACAGGGTTTTGCTAAATTGCCAAGGCTGGCCTTGAACTTGCCTTGAGATCCTCCTAACAGCCTCCTGAGCCTCTGGGATTGCAGGCATGTGCCACCACACCCTACTGTATCTCCCACTTTTAAGGACCTTTGTGATTACAGTAGAAAATCCAGGGTTTTTTTCCTACTTTAAGGTTAATTGGCAAATTTATTCCATCTGCTCCCTTACTTCCCCTTTGCCATGTGACCTAACATTTTCATGTAGAACAACAATGGGAAGAGAAATCAAACTAGACTGCCAATTACATGGCAGTCAATGATCATCTTCTCTCTCAGTTTATTCAAGAATGACTATTATTCCAATTCCAGGGATTGGGATGTAGATAATCTTTGGGGGTCTTCTGCCTACCATATTTTGAACTCACCCTGAAAGGCTAATCAGGGCCTATTATAGTTAGATATAAAATGTCCCCTAAAGAGCACATTTATTAATATTCAGAGTTGATATTGAAGTCATGAGGGTTGTAACCCCAGCAGTGGATTCCACTGTAATGAATTTACCTGGGTGGTACCTGGTAGACTGGTAGGGTGTGGCTGGAGGAGGTGGATCCCTGGGAGTGTGGCCTTGGAGATTGTATATGGTTCCTCCTCCCCCTGCTCGCTCTCTCTCTCTCTCTCTCTCTCTCTCTCTTGCTTCCAGCCTCCATGATGTGAGGAGCACAGTCCATGTGCTCTCCCTCACTCTGCTTTCTACCACCATGCCCTGAGATCCGTGGTCCCAGACCTCACAAGGACTGAACCTGAAACTGTAAGAAAATAAATCTTCTTTCCTCTAAATTAGGTGGTCAATCTTTTAGATTATAGCTTCAAGAATGCTGATCAGAAAGGGGTCCATATTTTGTAAAGAAGAAAAATCTAATACAAGGTAATTACTGACCACATCATGTACTCACAAGGCAATCACACTTTCTCTCCTCTGTATCTGATCCATGGCAGACATTGCTAATGAACCAGGCATAAATGTATTCTTAAAATCCTGTACAGAGTATCTTAGGTAATCACCAGCAAGTACAGTCAGTCAGAACTGACATGTAAAATGATATTCATTTTCCTTCCTAAATCTGAGCAATTGTAGTGGTAAGAGACTTTCTTTCAGGACCTTTATTGGAGTAAGATAATCATCTGTTGCTTTTAAGTTAACTGGCAGACAAAAAGGAATCCTAGGTGGGCTAAATAAAGAGACCTTGGTAAGACAGTCAAATAATTCATTCAATTCCTGACATATATGTGTGTTTCCATGATATGTCATAGATAAATCATATGGTAGCCCATAAAATCTTCATTTATTTCCAGCCCTGTCCACATAACATAAAGTTTTGAGATCTATTACGTACCTTTTGTTTCTAAGAGGATGTTTTGCTTAGAGAAGGACTTTGATATAGATGTATGTGTGGTTATTTCAAAGCTTTTATTATTCTAAAATAAACACTGAACTTTTACAAGTATTTTATATAAGTAATCCATGCTCATAGTGGAGAAATTAGTAGAAACACCACACATAATCCTACCCACCAGAAATAAATTTTGGTGCTTTTTCTTCCAGTTGTTTAACATTCATTCAATAAGTTTTTATTGAGCATCTGTGCCAGGTACAATTCTAGGCTTTTGAGCACACAACATGAATAAAATAGACAAAAGCATATGCCCACAATGAGCTTTGTTATGTACAAAAAGTGCCATTGAAAAATCAACTATAATACCATATTTTGTATACACATTGTAGTTGGCTTTTTCCGCATCCCAGTTATCTGAAGTATACCCTTAATTTTGCCAAGCTGTTGTAGTCTCCCCAGTAGTCTTGAGTGAACTGAACTAAGACGATCACTGATGGGGCATCACAGGCAGTCCCATCTGAGTTCTCTTTCCAAAATTTGTGACTATGTGATCAGAAGAAAACCTCCTCCCCCAAAACAGAGAATGCTGTGACTAATGTAGATGACAAAAAGCTTATTTAGGGAATTAAAGAGAACTTCATTGTATCCTATTCCAGTTACCTATTGCTGTATAACGTGTCCCCCTAAAATTTAGTAGCTTAGAACCACCACGATCATTTGATTACTAACGCTCGCTGTTCTGGTGACTAACACTATGGCTCAGGGCAATCTCTCATGGACTTTTGTTCTCATGCAGTGTTGCAGTTTTTTTGCTGGAGGCATCTTGACAGCGACCTCATTCACATGTTCCACTGATTCTGGCTGTTGGCTGGGACGTCGGCTTCCTCACAACGTGGTGCTTGGGTTTTAAGATCAAGTGTCTAAAAGCGCTAGGCAGAAGCTGTATCACCTTTTCTGACTTCACCTGGGATGACACATAGGGTCACTTCCACTGGAGCTTCAGGCCTGTCATACTCAGAGGAAGTAAACATAAACCCCACCTTTTGATAGGGAGAGTATACCATCACACTGCAAGAAGAACGTGTGTGACAGGATCCAGTGACTATCTTGGGAAATGCAACCTCTTTCATCTGAGTGGTTAAAGTCAGGGATTGTAAACTTCTCAAACCACTATGAGTTTAAGAGAAAAGTTCTATCACTCGCGAGCCTCTAAAGTAACACATTGGAAGATTCAGTTTAGTAAAAACAAACGAACAATCGAATAACTATTCTAATTTCTCTATATTTATATCCTGGATTAATATTTAGAAATATTAGTTGATAATAAAACAGCTTGATCAAGTTTTTTCCTTGTGAATTTCCATCACTTGCCTTAAGAAACAATCTTCCCTATGTACGAAGCATAGGAAGAACCACTAACTAATTTTTCCATCCAAGGCTACTAAAATTATACTGTAAGTTAACTAGTACTTAAATGTAATGTTTTTTGGTTTGTTTGTTTGTTTGTTTCGTTGGTTGGTTTGTATGGGAGATGGAACCCAGGTACTTTCTACCTTCGAGCTACATTCCCAGTCCTTTTTTATTTTTTATTTTGAAACAGGGTCTCACCAAACTACTGAGGGTCTAAGTTGCTGAGGCTGGCCTCAAACCGGAGATCTTCCTGTCTCGGCCTCCCAAGAACTGGGATTACAGGTGTGTGCCACCACACTGGACTAAATGTTATGTTAAGAAGGCTGTCAAATACAAATAAGTTCCAGACATTTGTGGGATTTCTAGGGGCATTGTTAAGAAGGTATACACATATTAAATCCTCTCAGGTCAACCTTACCAAAAAAAAAACCCATTCAGATAAGAAGTTAGAGGTATTATTTAATAAATATTTGCTATAACAAATAAGTATTTTATCCTTCTATTCAACACCTACCTAATGAGTAACTATGATATATCCGGAATAGCAAGTAGGAGGTACTCACTGTATACAGGCTGGCTACTTAGAATACATATAGAGAAATATAAAAATGGCTTGGCATAGTGGCACACCCCTGTAATCCTAGCACCTGGGAGGCCGAGACAGAAGGCTCAAGGCCAGAGAACTATAAAAGTGATTAATACTTTATCATCCTAATAGTACAAATAGAATACTATCATAGTAAATTCTATTATGAAGAAGGATTCAATATAGCAGATAAATATCATGGCAGAATATTCACAATATCAGAGTGCTATTGGTCTGATTGCAACATATTCTTTCAGTTGTATAGCAAAAAGTATTTTCATGTTTATCTTTAAAAAAATAATTACTCCACAGGTTCATAATTGTTTCCAGTAGAGGGGAGCGTTAAGCTGGATGGTAGCTAAGAGCCCCTTATCTTTTGTTCTGATGTCAACAAAACATGTCTTGCAATGTTGTATAAATTCTCAAATCCTCATTCTAGAAGTTAACAAAGAAGGAAGCATCTCCCTCTTCATTCAATCCCTTCCTCTTATTAATTCACTACCAAGGGAATGAATGCTAAGTGTTTCTTTCAGTTCTGTTTCTAATCATGAGTCCATTAAAACTAATTTTCTTGTTTTAAATTTTTTATATTCTCTAGAGTTCATGATAATGGGAATTGAATACCATTTCCAACATCATACATTAATTAATTGATAAAATCAGCCTAAGAAATCTGAGATACGTATGCATGACATACTCAACTTTGTGAACTTAGTGGGTAATTTCACTTTAAAACAAAAAAGGGGGTAAAACAGATGAGAGAAGGCCCCCACAAACTGGCAAAGGGAAGTCTTGTTTTGTTCCCTGTTTGTTTTTTGCTTCTCAGGTTTTGGTTGATCTTGGTGAAGAGGAATGTTTGTCTTATATCAGGATCCTGTACCCCAATGCCACCCCAACAGAAAAAGATGGTCTAGAAACCACCTTCTCCTACAATCACGGCTTTTCTCACCACCACTAAATATGGGTTAGGGAACTCACATCATCCAAGACTTTTCCAGAAAACTCTGTTTTCTCTGTTGAATCATATATGATATTTGAACAGGGAGAGAAAATGATGAAAAAGTTTTCTTTCTGTTCTCAAAAGAGACTCACTGTACACACAGTTCCGTAAGTGGGGATAAGAATCACTTGGGGCTTGGTAGGGTCTTTACTGTATATTTATTTTTATGTCTTCAATAAGTTGGAATTTATAATAATCTAGAAATATAGTTCATGTAGCTTGATTCCTGCCTTGACTTTTTACATTGTAAATACAATAGACACTGCGATTGTATAAACTCTATAATAATATGTTTAACCAATACTCTTTTTAAAGTCTTATACTCATAGCCCTAAGCCTTCTTAGATCAAAGAAGCATAAGAATTTGGTGGTAAAAAGTTATCATCCCTTTTGATGATATAAAATAGTGGAGAAGAAAAGAGCGGTAGTTGTAAATATCTGGTTTATTTCTAGTTCTCCAAATCTGTCATAAAGACTAATGTTTTACTTTATAGGCATTACATAAATGTATCCAGGCCAGGCGCAGTGGTGCATGCCTATAATCCTAGTACTTGGGAGGCTGAGACAGGAGGATGACAGGTTGGAAACCAGCCTCAGCAACTTAGCAAGAACTCACTTCAAAATAAAAAAAGGTGAGGGAATAGCTGGGAAGTACAGCACCCTGGGTTCAATGCCCAGTATCACCCCCCAAAAAAAGACATATATCTGGGAAAAAATTTATAAAAATCAAGTTAATTGGGCCAGGCGTGGTGGCACATGCTTATAATCCCAGTACTTGGGAGGCTGAGACCGGAGGATCCAGGTTCACGGCCAGCCTCAGCTACTTAGTGAGGCCTCTGCACTTCATGAGACCTGGTTTCAAAATAAAGTATAAAAATAGGGCCGGGGGTGTAGCTCGGAGGTAGAACGCCCCTGGGTTCAATCTCTGGTACAGCAAAAAAAAAAAAAAAAAAAAATCAAGTTAATTGGACTTTTCATAATGGGCACTATAATCACTTGCTCTGGCTTGATTTCACATTTTCCCTGTATTTGTTCATTTATTCTGCCAACATTTATGAAGTATCTGATATACTCTAAGCCTATGCTATAGGCTGGACTTTCAGGATGAGACAAAAAATTCTGGCCCTCAGGGAACATAGAGTCAAGCAGGGAAGCAGACAGAAACCAGGCATACTACAATGTGTGTACATAGGATGCATTTATCCATGTATCCAACACCATACGGGGTAGTGGGGATACAGTAGAGGACAAAAAAGGGCACAGCCCCTTTCCCCAAGAAGTTCAATTACAGAGGCAGGTCTTCATCATTTGTGACATCTCTAGTTCATTTCTAGTTCTCCAAATCTGTCATAAAGACCAATGCTTTACTTTATGGGCATTAAATAGATGTATCTGGGCCAAGCACAGCGGCACATGCCTGTAATCTCAGTACTTGGGAGGCTGAGGCAGGAGGATCACAGGTTGGAGACCAGCCTCAGCAACTTAGGCCCTCAGCAACTTAGTGAGACCCTGTTTCAAAATAAAATAAAATAGGCCTATGGATGTAGCTCAGAGGTAGAGTGCTCCTGGGTCCAATCCCCAGCCCCCCCCACACACACACACACACAATGTAACGGATGGGTGGGGATTAACTGAGCCAGTGGGATTGGAGGGTGGGCAAGTGCTCTGGGAAGACGATACATCATCCGAGAAGACTCTGAGCCTGGAGGAAGGTGGGTGAAAAGAAACAAGTGTGTTCAGAGTGGGACAGCGCGACACCGACACCGATGAGGCTGCTTGAGGTGACCCCGGAGCAGTGGCTGCCAAACAGAAGGCACCATCAACAGCATCAGAAAGAGTTTGGCCTCAAACCTCTCCGGAGTTTTTTTTGAGTTGCAGGACAAAGAAAAGTCCTCTTAATACTGTTTCTGAGCTCAGCCTTGTCAGACAGGGATAATTATTGCACAAATCCCTTCTGAACACTGCGCTGGGTTGTTACGCTATTGCGATCTGAATTATGTAAGCGCTTTGCGAAGAAAGGCGTGCAGAGCGCCTTCAGCACAGTGTCTCTTGGCTGAACTTGTTAGACATCGTTCCGTGATAGGCTGAAGTCAGACAAGGAATTCCTGCCAAGATCGCTGTGCTGTTGTAACCACGATTAGTTCAAGTTTCTAATCGTCCACTGTGCAACTTCGTGAGAGGAACTGAATGCAGATAGGAGATCAAAGTTAACTTGTTTACTGGCCTAAGAGTTTGGACTAAGTGTTTATCGATATGGTTGGGTTTAAATCCCCCATCTCCTATCTGCTTTTTATTCGACCCATCTGTTCTTTGTTCCCTTTACATATTTTCTGCCTTCTTGGAGACTAATTGAGTATTTTTATGATCACATTTACTTCCTTTGATGGCTTTTTTAGCTGGAACTATTTGTTTAAGCGGCTGCTTTAGGGTTTATCATGTACATCTTTACTTATTACAATGTACCTTCAAGTGGTAATATGCTACTTCACATATTACATGAAAACCTTACAACAGTATTCTTCCTTTTCCCACCTCCAGGCTATTTTTATCATACATTTTCTATGTACATTATAAACTCTATAATACATCTTGCATATTATTAGTGTTTTCTTGTTAAACAGTCAAATATCTTTTGGTGTGTATGTGTGTGTGTTTCTGAGAATTGAACCCAGAGGCACTCTCCCTCCAAGCTACAGTTCCAGCCCTATTTTGCTTTTCATTTTGAAACAGGGTCTCACTAAGTTGTTGAGGGGCCTCACTAAGTAACTGAGGCTAGCCTTGAAACTGTGATCCTCTTTTCTCAACCCTCCAAGTACTGAGATTATAGGCATGCATCGCCACGCCTGGCTCAAATATCTTCTAAACCGATTTTTAAAATAAGAAAAAAATATTTTTATATTTATCCACCTCATTACTATGAATAGTGCTCTTCATTCCTTTTGTGGATACAGATTCTTTTTAGTACCATTTTCCTTTTGCCTGAAGGACCTATTTTTAACATTCTTTTTAGTTCAAGCCTGCTATGATGGATTCTTCCAGCTTTCATGTGTATAAAATGTATTTCACCTTTATATTTCTTTTTTGCTGTTTAATTCCAAGTTGACAAAGTTTCTTCTTTCAGTACTTTAAGATACTGCTCCTTACATTGTTTCCAATAGGACATCTGTCACCATTCTGATCACTGTTTCTACCCCCTCTGTAAATATGGTGTTTTCCCTCCAGCTGCTTTTAAGAATTTTTCATTATCACTAGCTTTGAATAATTTTATATGATTTGCCTTGGTGTAGTTTTCATGTTTCTTGGTTTTGGGGGTCTTATTTTAGGGAGTGGGGGGTTGGGTACAGTACCTTGCACATGTTGGGTAAATACTCTACTTCTGAGCTACACCCCAAACCTTGTTTGGGGAACTTATTGGTTTCTAGTTTTCATGCAATTTGTAAAATTTCTGGTCATATTTCTTCACATTCTCTTTCTGATCCCCTCTTCTGACTATTCTAACTACATATATCATTTAAAATTGTCCCACAGCCCACTAACACTCTATTCATTTTTTCCCATCTTTTTTCTCTGTGCTCCCTTCTGTTGCTGTATCTTTAAGTTATTATTTAGTCTTTTATCCTGCAGATCTTAGCAGATTGCATTTTTATTTTAGACATTATATTTTCATCTCTAGAATATCAATGTTTTATACTTCTTTTATACCTACCTTATATGCTTAATCATTTCCCTACTTTATCAAATGAATTTATGGAATATAATTTTTGCTGTTTTAATGTCCTTGTTAATTAATTCTATCATCTATAACATTTTCTGGATCTGTTTCTATTTATTGATATTTTTAACGTCATTATGGATATTATTTTTCTATTTCTTTGCATGCCTGCTAAATTTTATTCAGTACCATTGTGAGTTTTCCTATCAGCATTTCCTTCAGTGTTGTACTGGTATGCAGTTATGTTATAGGAAAATGGTTCACTCTTTCAAGACTTGCTTTTGAGCTTTATTAGTTAGGATCAGAGAAGCCTTTAGTGGAGGACTAACTTTGCCATACTACCTCGGTCATGCCTTCTGAGGATTCTACCCGATGACCACTCTACCTCTGTTCCGGGAATTAGAAGAAGCATCCTCTCTGGCTGGTGGGAATAGACACTATCCCCAGTCCTGCATGAGCTGTAGGAATGTTTTTCCCCTGCTCCAATTGAGTGATCTTTTCCCAGCCTCAGCTAGTTTCCTCACACTAATGCATTGAGCAGTAAGTACTCAACTGAAAACTGGAGGAGGATCCTCTCCAACTCTCGGGGTCTTTTCATCCTCTGCAGTTCTCTCTCTCTCTCTTTTTTTTTTTTTTTTTTTGCGGTACTGGAGATTGAACCCAGGGGCATTCTACCTCTGAGCTCCACCCCCAGCCCTATTTTTTTATTCTTTATTTTGAAACAGGGTTTCACTAAGTTGCAGAGGGCCTCACTAAGTAGCTGAGGCTGGCCACGAACCCGGATCCTCCCATCTCAGCCTCCCAAGAACTGGGATTCCAAGCGTGCGCCACCATGCCCAGCCTGCAGTTCTCTCTTCTCTGGTACTCTGCCCAGCAAATTTTAGCCATCTTGGTCTCCCTGGACTCCAGACACATCTCCTTAAAGAGATGGTCAGGCTCTGCCTAGGTTCCCTCCCCCTCACTTCAACTGGGAAGTTCTCCCCAGGAGGTAAGCTGGAACATTCCCAGAACATTCCTGGGATCACTTCACTTGTTTACTATTTCTCAGGAATGATTATCCTGTGCTGTCTCGTGTCCAATGTCTGAGAACCATTGTTTTATGTATTTTGTCCGATTTTTCAGTTGTTTCAGGCAGGAGGATAAATCTGGTCCCTGTTATCCCTTCTGAGCAGAAAGCAGAAGTCTTGACTACGTTTAACTGGTGGTTCTCAAACTTGAGCATGCATCAGAATTAACAGGCAAGTTTGTTAAAACATAGACTGTTTCCCCTCACCCCTGGTTCCTAATTAAGTCAATGTGGGGCCCGAGAATTTGCATTTCTAAAAAAAGTTCTCAGGTGACCCAGAAGCCTCTCATCCAGGGCCACACTCTGAGAACCACTGTGCTAAAGCACACAACTAAGAAATACCCGATGCTGTTCACCTGAGTTAGCAATAGTGTGAACAACAGTGATAATCGAGACAAAACCTGAGAGTGGTAGAAACAAACATAAATATTTATACAGTGTGGTTCAAATCCATTGGCAGACACATAGAACAAGCTGCTCATGATGTCTTATCTGATAAATCCAGGAAATCAACTCCTTAGAAAGCATGTAGATAGATCTTTTCCAAATGATGTTCTTTAGAACATTAGTACTGTGTAATTGTTAGTAGGTACCTTCAGGTGCCTATTAGTGTTATGAAAGTACCTGGTTTATGAAAGGGTTGTATAGTCAAATAGAGTTAGGAAGCTGCAATATGCTAATGTGTTTTATGGACTTTCTATAAGAAAGCTAGAATATGAAGTGTTTCCCAAACTGATGTAACAATCGAATCATTTATTTTGCAAAGCACCTGTTAGCAATTTGAGGCACTCTAATGCGCCTCTGAAGGCAGTTTGGGAAATTCTAGAGCAGACATGGGACATTTGCAGACTTACCATTTTCAGGGTTAACTGTTCATTAGACAAAGCTCCGTTGCTGGAGTAATTTGTGGTTCTGCTAAGTAAGGTGGCATGCTTGGCGTGTGAGTCACTCGGCTGAGGAAGAATGAGCTCAGCCTGCTTCCCACGACACGTAGCCCAATGCAGCTTTCTAGTTCGTTGCTATGTCATGTTGTAGATTTGTAGTAATAAAAATATTTGACCTGTGAAGAAGGCCCTAAAAATGCCTCCTATTGAGAAACCTCAATGGAGCCAGGGAGGTGGTCTAGGATAAGGGGAGGGGGAAGAGTGAGGATCAATGAAGGAATCACTACCATTGGCTTTGTGTACATATGTGAAAATACCAATGTCAATCTCAATATTCTGTATGGGGAAGGGGGGATGGGGAGGGAACCAGGGAGGGGAGCAAGTACTGTGTACATATATGTCACTGTCAACATGATTTACATTTTTTTTTTTTTGCGGTACTGGGGATTGAATCCAGGGGCATTCTACCTCTGGGCTACACCCCCAGCCCTATTTTTTAGTTCTTTATTTTGAAACAGAGTCTCACTAAGTTGCGGAGGCCTCACTAAGTAGCTGAGGTTAGCCACTAACCCAGATCCTCCTATCTCAGCCTCCCAAGTACTGGGATTACAAGCGTGCACCACCACGCCCCGCTATGATTTACATTATGATGTGAGACTATAATGCACCAATAAAAGCATATTAAAAATGTCTTCTATTGATTTTGGTTATGAAAAGGAAGAAGAGGAAGACAATGAGGAGGATGCAGAAGAAGAGATGTTTAAAAAAGTGGGTATGAGCAAGAAAATAAAAATTTAGGGATAAACTTTAAAGGTGGCCTCCTAAATTTGGCAGGAAATGGTATGTGAATAAACTCATCCTGTAGCTTACATGAAAGCCATATAAAATGACTCATGAACTGTTGAGGTGAGAGATAAAACTTAACAAGATACAACATTACATATGCAACTGCTGACTGATATATAATCAAGAGAAAGCCAGAAGCCTGGACAGGTGTTTCTGCAAGATTACAGGTGGGAAAGACACTCATACAGTACATAATGTTTGCTTCTAGAATTTAAAAAGACCTTTCTATGCGTATTCTGATGTTATCCATAGAAGTATGGCCTTAGCTTACCATATTCCAAGGAAATATTTCCTCCTGAATTCAATGTCTCACAAAGAGAATATCAGAGAAATAGATTTCATGTCTTAGGACATGCAGAGAGTTATAAAGGGAAAAAGTGAAGCTGGGCATGGTGGCGCACACTTGTAATCCCAGTACTTTGGGAGGCGGAGACCGGAGGATCTGGGTCCGCGGCCAGCCTCAGCGCTCGCTCTCTCTCTCTCTCTCTCTCTCCGTGTCTCTCTCCCTCTCTCTCTACCTAGTGAGGCCCTCCGCAACTTTGTGAGACCCGGTTTCAAAATAAAGTACAAAAAAATAGGGCTGGGGGTGTAGCACGGAGGTAGAATGCCCCTGGGTTCAATCCCCGGTACCGCAAAAAAAAAAAAAAATAAATAAAATAAAATAAAATAAAGGGAAAAAGTGCTGTAAATCATGATTCTTTTTGGGGGGAGGTTGGGGAATACTGGGGATTGAACTCAGGGGTAGCCTACCTCCAAGATATGCCCCTAGCCCTTTTTATTTTGAAACAGGTTTCTCACTAAATTGCTGAAACCTAAATTGCTCAAACCTACGATTCTCCTGTCTCAATCTCTCAAATACTGTGATTACAGTCATGAGCCACTGTGCCTGGCTTCACAATGATTCTTTAACAAGAATCTAAACCCAAGTCCTTCTTCTACCCCTTTCACACACTCTATTTAGGGATTTTCTCCCATAATTAATTTTACCTAGTATCTACTATATGCCAGGCGGTGTAATAGTTGCAGAGGTTTTTAAGTGTAAAGAAGCCAGTGTCTGCCTACAAGGAGCTTACATCTAGTTCACCTAGTTACCACCTGGTTCACCGGCCTGTTCTCCCATAAGATCACTGCTGTGGACGACTATAACCTGACAGATCTCCATACCTGTGTTTCAGAAGTGTTCTCGGCTAAAATGTCTATCACCTAAGGGCAGGTATTTGCTGTTTTGCTCACCTTTGTATTTGTGAAATACATATTTATTGATTGAATAAACATTCCATATACTAAGTTTAAATACAACTTAGATGCTTAAATACAGGGGAATGGCTAAGCAAAAATGTAAATTAACACATTGAAATACTAGGCATCAATAAAAATAAGAAACAAATAACAGTAAGGGGGGAAAACAAACAAGACAAGAGTTATAGCAATTTTGTTAGTTATCTAAAGTATCCTGAACTTTGCCTTCTGGGTTTTTGCTACAACTAGTTCCCATATTTGGAATGGCTTTTCCCTTCCTGTATCTACTGACGTCCTCTTTTTTTTTTTTTTTTTGTACTGGGAATTGAACCCAGGGGCATTCTACCTCCAAGCCACAACCCCAGCTCTATTTTATTTATTTTTTTATTTTGAAACAGGGTTTTGCTAAATTGCTGAGACTGGCCTCAAACCTGCAATCCTCCCATCTCAGCCTCCCAAGTACTGGGATTACAGGCATGTTCCACCACGCCCAGCATTCTAACTCTTTAAGGCTCAGTTGAAACACCATGTCCTCCCCAAAGTACTAAGATTTCTACAACCCTCTAGCCTCAGAATTAATCTTCTGTAGCATGTGCAGGAAATTCCCACCTGTGTGCCTCCAACTACCTTCAGGGCCACGGACGGACTTCCAACCACTAGCAGCAGCATGTCCTGGTCTAAGGACTTTCTCCAAACCTGGGAAGACCCTTCTGCCCACTTGCTTGGGAGGCCAGAAGTGCTGAGAGGTCCCTCCCTCCAGAAGAGTCTCAGGTCCAAACCTGATGAAAGCGGCTCCTTTGCTCTTGGGTGGAATAACTCTTAGACTGTGTGCATATCGTTTTGCAGTTTCCCTAGGGGACTGAGTGCACAGTCACAGTGGTGACAGGCTTGTTAATGGCTCCTCTGTTGGCCACCTTCCCTGCCTGTCTCACTTCCCTGCCCCCTACACCTTCCCATACCTTCCAAACCAAACCACCTCTTCTTGTGTCCTTGTGTCAGGGTCTTCTCCCCATCCAGGCTCGTGTGTCCCCCGGTATAACATGCCTCATGTTATACTCTGTATTGCAGGGATCTGTGGCTGTCTTGGCTCTTTAAACTGTAAGCTCTTTGAGAACAGAAACCTTCTGTAATTGCTCTATCGCTCAGAGCCTAACAATGTCCTTTATATATAGCAGGTCCTTGAAAAAATTAGATTTAATCAAATGGAGAATTTTTAAAAGAAAGGCACTACAGTAAACTAACACCCAAATAAACAGTTCACTACATTCTCTGTGGCACTAAATAAATCATTTAAGCAAGGTTTTATGAATCGTATTTATATATTGATTTAGAAAGCTCATAAGCTGCTATCCCAAGTTCAAAATGAGGCTTCAAGTTTAATCAATAGGCTGAATATAGTTTAGCACCTTCTAGGTAAAAAAAAAAAAACAAACAAAACACTGAGGGAATTAGAGGGGACAAGATTGAATTTTGAGTCTCTGTTCTTCAACATGGCATTCAAAGCCCCACATGGTCATCTTTCATCCCATTTCCCCATTCCTGTATATAAGGTTGTATGATCTTCATGCAAATAATTTGTAATTCAAATTTATCTTTACTCAACAAAACTTCACAATACCAAAGATTTTACTTCACTCGAAAAACAATCATGTTTCTCTTGTTTTAATGTGGGCAACAAGAGACATGACATGAGGAAGGAAAAATAAAACAACTCTCCAGGTAATGCTGCTTCTTCCAACCTCCCTTTTACTTCCCTGACAATATTATATTGCCTATGAATCTTCATTAAGAAACTGATTTGAGTATCTAGAAACTTGGAAACATGATCTGAACTGGCATAATGGTTTACATGCCCTTTGTATTTTCAAGATCTAATTCTGTGGTCCATACCTTGAAGACAGTTGTCTACAAGACTCAAAAATGCAGGACACCACCTCTGTATCATGTAGAATCACAGGCACATAAACAATAAGCATCATTCTTTTATAAAATAACACAAAAATGTTATAAAAATCATTCAATACAAAGAAGCAAAAGATGATAAAAACATTAATTTTTCTGATCAAAACAAAGCACTACTAAAATTTTAGACTCTATGTATTACATCTATTTTATTTTTCTTATTTACTTATTTATTTATTTATTTATTTTATTTTTTTGCGGCACTGGGGATTGAACGCAGGGGCGTTCTACCTCCGCGCTACACCCCCGGCCCTATTTTTTATACTTTATTTTGAAACTGGGTCTCACAAAGTTGCAGAGTGCCTCATTAAGTAGAGAGAGAGAGAGAGAGAGGGAGGGAGAGAGAGAGAGAGCTGAGGCTGGCAGAGAACCCGGATCCTCCGGTCTCCGCCTCCCAAAGTACTGGGATTACAAGCGTGCGCCACCATGCCCGGCTTATTTATTTATTTATTTATTTATTTATTTATTTATTCATTCAGAGCTGAGGATCAAACCCCCAGGGCCTTGAACATACTAAACAAGAGCTCCATCCTTGACCTACACCTCTGGCCCTGTATATTTTTATATATAGTCATGTGCCATATAACAATATTTCATTCAGTAATGGTCCAAGAAGATTCTATTGCCTGGTAACATTGCAGCCACCTTAGCTTGTGTAACACTCTATGAATGTCTCTCACTCATTAAGTGATATGTGACCTGTACATAAAAATAGGTTCATGGCGTGCATATGTTTTTTCCCCTCTTTTGTACAGCAATGTAACATGACATGGCACACACTACACACAGGCTCACTTAACAAGCACTCACTCTTGGAACACAGCTAGCTTCCTGCACTCCAGAGATTAGAAGGCTAAACATTTTCAAGACTCCATTGAAGCCAGAGTTTTGCATGTGACCTAGTTTCCACCAAGCCCTAAAGGACGATACCCTGAACCAGATTTGGAAGGCAAGGCGATACCCTGGTCAGGGAGAGCAGATATCCTAGGGGCTGAGACAGAAGGTGTGGCGTAATAGATGTTGAGAGGCAGACATGGGCAGCAGTGAGGCCTCCTTGAAAATTGTGCCATCCTGGGATTGGGTGCCAATCCCGGCTCTGTAGCATCATTTGTTTTCTTACCCTTCTCAGAAATCCTATTATCTGCAACTGGTAGATTATGTGAACACCTTCCCTTCTCAAAAAAATACATGATTATAATATCATATTATTGTTACTACTCACAGACTCGGAATTTTAGATCTAAGTCAAACCTTAGTGCTGAGCTATACTTTGGAAAATTAAGCTCAAAGGAGTCAAATAATTCTCCCAAGTTTCCACAGATAGATAGTGGCAGGGGCAAGAACACATGTGATCTTTGCATTTCTGCTCTGTATAAGAAATGATATGATACTTATGCCCCAAACAAGAGGAGGGAAAAATGGCTGCCTGCCTATGCTCCAAGTTACACACAGGTATTTTTGTGTTAACATAACATACTCATCCATCACCTGGCAGGATTCAGCCCAAAGAGGATAGTAAAATGTGATGCCTTTTTAATGAGTTTGCTTCCTCTTTGGGTCCACCTCATCCTTCACCTCCACCTCCCCCAGCACAGGCCCCATTTCCAGAGTCGTCCTGCCATATGGAGATCTACCAGGCTGCTGCACGGCACCGCTACTTGTCTTACCCTTCATTACTGTCAGCCATGATGTGGAGGTCGTCTCTGACTGGAAAGGTTTATATATGGTTTTCCCAAAGACTTGTTCCCAAGAAGCTAGCAGTTTTTAGGGTTTTGAAGCAAAGGCAATTTTTTCCTTCCAGTATGACAGGATAGAATTGTCACTAAAAGATCTCATTTAGTAATGGAAAGGATGTGACATTTAGATTCTGACTGGGTTTGAATCCTGGTTCTGCTCCTGACTAGTTATGTGACCTTGGAGAAGTTATTCAGTTTCCTGGATGCTCACTTTTTTCATATATAAAATAAAAAGAAAGGTAATAGACATATAAGGCTGTTGTTTGGGCCAGAAAAAAATATTCCTACAATGTTTGACATGCAAAAAACATTCAATAAAAATAGCTCTGTTGTTTGGCTGAAACATGTTGTTGGCTTGAAGAACAGCTAATGGTGTATACTTTGGCTCTTCCTCATTTATGATTTTACAGCTGAATTTGGTTGGAAGATGGCTCCAGGATAGGCTAATGATCTTTCACAGAAGACCCAGATGTCTTTGCAAGTCCATTTGCCATGGTGGGAATGTGTCTTCTCCAAATCCTTATATTGGACACTTAATCCCCAATGCAACTGTGTTTAGAGAGGGGACCTTAAGAGATGACTGGGTCACAAGGGCTCTGTCATCACGAATGGATTAATACCACCATCTCAAGAGTAGGTTAGTTATTGCAGAGGAGGGTTCCTGATGAAAAGATGAGGTAAGACCCCGATCCCTTCTCTGTCTCTCATGAGCGTTCTCTTGCCCTTCTGCCATGGAATGACACAGCAAGAAGGCCCTCCTCCTATATAGGCCCCCTTGACTTTGGGCCTCCCATTCTCTAAAACTAAGTCTCTATTCTTTATAAATTACCCAGTCTCAGACATTCTGCTATAGCTTCACAAAATGGCCTAAAATATTATACTATGCTCAGACCCACCCCTGAAGGGATCAGTGGAGTTTGGTTTTGCTGCTGAATTCCAAGTGAGATAAATGAAGTGAACACAGGGACAGGTAAGTCGAAAGCTCGAGTCTTGCCAGGTGTGGTGCCACACACCTGTAATCCTAGTACTTGGCAGGCTAAGATATGTTTGAGACCAGTCTCAGCAACTTAACAAGACCCTGTTTCAAAATAAAAAATAAAAAGGGCTGGGGATATAGCTTGGAGGTAGACTGTCCCTGGGTTAAATCCCCAATACAAAAAAAAAAAAAGAAAAAACACAAAAACTTGAGTCTTTGAGTCTTTTAACATGTGGCATTATTTAAGAATTGGGAATGGGAATTAGATATTTCCACAATATTTTTGGAACAGTGTAGGTCAATAATATTTAAAATAAAAATCTAAGCCTGTACTCTTTATAAGCATATAATTACAGAATTTATAGAAGCTTTTGGGGGGAAGCATTAACCTTTTATCTATAGCTCAACACTTTTCTTATGAGGTGAAAGCTGTAAGAACATGACAGGTTTTATTTTCTTTTACAAGAAAAGGTTCATTTTACAAATTACTTTTAATCCCATATGTGAGGGCTACACAAAAATCCTCGCATGCATAAGCCATAAACAATTAAGTGCCTATAAATTTTAGCATCACATATTGCTTCCAAAATCTAGTTAACTTTTCTTACATCATTTCCCAGAGAAATACACACACATACACACACACACACACACACACACACACACACACAGTTTTAAGTGGAAATTTTTACGAGCTTTTCTCTGGAGCTTTGCTTCAATGCTCAAGATACATATGGAAATCTCATTATGTCCATTTAAAATGAAATATACACCAAAATGCTAATTTTTAAGTTCTGAATTGGAGTGATTTCCTAGATAGTCCTCTTGAATGGGAGATGGGGGGGCACCAAAATTTTTTGATAAGCCCTACTGCAAATCCTAAACATTTTTCTTGAAATTTGGCAGATAAATACAAATTTATTTTTATATAATCTTTAGCAAGAATGAAAAAGAACTATATAAAAACTAGAAAGTAAATATAGAGAGACTTTATTTCCCTTGAAGTATCGGGTGTTTCTAACCCCAAGTGAAATAAAAAAATTATTTAATGCATCCTTCAGTATCATCTGTTCCTCATATTACAATTATTTTAGGGGAAGAAATAAGCTTCCTAGTGTTTGTGGCTTTGAGAATTCATTCCCCTTTCTCATCAGAACAGTACTTAAAGATGGGAGTTAACATTTGTGCCACACTTCAGAAGTGTGACCTCTTAGAAGGTTCTATTATGTGCATGTACATACAATCGTGTATTTATTCAATGTTTTCCAATAACCAGAAGGTCATGTAGGGTAAGGACTGAAAATGGCAGTTGATTTGGCAACCAGGAAGTCTCTGATGGCCACGGCAAGAGCGTCAAGGTCTCTCACAGGCGGCCATCAAAGTGTCAGCCAGCGCTGGAGTCATTTCAAAGTTTGACAGGACCAGAGTCTCCTTTCAAGCCCACTCTTATTTTTGTTGGAAGAAGGCTTCAACTTCTCTGTCCCTGTTGGCCAGAGGCCTCTGCTTCTCACCATGTGAACTCTCCTGAGGTGCTTGAGTGCCCTCCTGACATGGCAGCTGTCTCCTCTAGAGCAAGTGGAGTGTGTGTGTGTGTGTGTGTGTGTGTGTGTGTGAGTGATGGGGAGAAGGAAGGAGAAGGGGGGGAGAATGAGAAGGAAGTCACAAAGCCTTTTTTTTTTTACTCTGAAGCACACACTGTGTTCTAGAACAAGTCACAAGGGGAGGGGAATGAGTTAAATCCCACTTACTGAAGGGAGGAGGATCAAAAAGTCTGTGGAAATAGTTTTAAGCCACCATAATCGTTTGAAAGTCCAAACTGCAAGTATTAGAAAATCCATCCCCAAATGGGTTAACCAACAAAGGGAACTCATTTGTTTCCATAATGAAAAGATCCTGTAGGTAGGAAAACTTCATTATCAGTGTGCTCAGAGTTCTGGCTGCATTTCTCTGTCCTCCTCTCTGTGTGGAATCATTCTCAGGCCTACTACCTAGCACTAAAACAAGCTGCAAAGATTCCAGGCCTCATATATGCACACCGCACCTTCCAAAACAGGTGAGCATGGCTCTGTCTCATCACCTCAGCAGAACCTGAGGTGCACTCTGATTGGCTGGGCTTTGGTCACTGCTTACCCACCTGTGTCCAAGCCAAGAGCTGAAATGCCCTGATTGGTTGCAGAGCTCCTCCCTGAACCAGGACTGTGGAACCACTTCCCTGAAACTACACAGACCCCCAAATAGAAAACTAGGTCTCTGGGAAAGAGTGGAAGAGATGCTGGAGAGGCAAGTACAAATTCAGCTTTTTAGAGTATGGAGCAGTAGCCAGATGTGGTGGCGCACGCTTGTAATCCCAGTACTTGGGAGGCTAAGACAGGAGGATTACAGGTTCACAGCTAGCCTCAGCTACCTAGTGAGGCCCTCTGCAACTTAGTGAGACCCTGTTTCAAAATAGAGTATGGAGCAGACAGCATTTTGTCATCTAAAAGGAAAGGAAGAAATAGAGACATAGAAGTTGAGAAACAAGAGAGTCTGATCAAAGTAAGCTGGGCATGGTGGCATCTGCCTATAGTCCCACTGCTTGGGAAGCTGAGGAGGAGAGCTGCTTGAGCCTGGGAGTTCCAGACCAGCCTGGGCAACATAGGGAGGGAGACCTGTTGCATTAAAAACAAAAAAAAGAAGAATGCCAAAGAAAATGGATCAAAACTCAGGCAGAGTGGATATTGTGTGTAAGGAGTAGGAGAAGCAGGAGTCCCTCCAACACCAGGGACAGCAAGTGTATGCATAGGATAAGTACTTAGCCCAAGCTCATGGAGGTAGTAGGTGACAGTTGGAGGCAAAGTAGAGGAAAGCTGAGGAAATGTTGCCTGGGGGCTGTGAAAGTGATGTCACCAACTGAAAGTAAGGGAAAAAAGTGAAATAGGGCATTGAAAGGTTAAGATAACCTGGATGGAATGAGCCCTCCTGGAGGTTAAAGTTAATGGTGATTTTCATACTGGTAGTGTAGCTCGGAGGTAGAGTGCCCCTGGGTTCAATCCCTAGTAAATAATAATAATTATAATAATAATAATGGAAATTTTCTACCTACTGGGGGAAAAGGGTTAGGAAATGAAGCAAGAATGAGAAAATGGAATCTGGCAGATTTAAAATAAAGCAACTATGGCAAATATCAATAATAAGGTATTCTAATCTACCTTTCAAAATGTAAGCATGTGTAACTTATTGTTTTATCTGTCAGAAAATACATCACAGAGTATTAGGGTAGGGTATGAGCAATTTCTGATTCCCACCATGGCTGCTAAATCTTGACTAAGAAAGCAGAACAGCTGCTTCTTTTTGTGTTGTAGATTAGAAACATTTTCCCTTTACTTAATATATACTAACCCCCCCACACACACACACATACACACACCATAGCCTCACTAGGAAGGAATCTTTTTTTTGTTTTGCGGTACTGGGGATGGAACCCAGGGGCATTCTACCTCTGAGCTACACCCCCAGCCCTAGTTTTTATTCTTTATTTTGAAACAGGGTCTCACTAAGTTGTGGAGGGCCTCACTAATTAGCTGAGGCTGGCCATGAACCCAGATCCTCCTGTCTCAGCCTCCCAACAAGTACTGGGATTACAAGCAT
The DNA here is from genome assembly GCA_004027185.1 of Glis glis. Lineage (NCBI taxonomy): Eukaryota > Metazoa > Chordata > Mammalia > Rodentia > Gliridae > Glis > Glis glis. The sequence goes on along the minus strand of PVJS01002106.1, from coordinate 19,654 downwards.
GCGCCACCACGCCCGGCTCTAGGAAAGAATCTTTGCCCTAAAATAAAATAAAGAGGCCTGGTGTTTTTATGCACGTTCATCTGATTCAGAGTTTTGTTAAGAAAAAGTGGCATGGAACAATAATAATAAAAAACATTTGAAAAATCTAAGGTTGGAGCACAAGGTCATGAAGAAAGGCAGTCTGGGTTCAACCTGCCTTAGGAAAGTGACCTTCACTGAGAACTTGATTCAGAATGGTTGATAGGTTCCAGAGGATGAAGGAATTATTTCAAGTATAATGGGCATTTTCAGTGGGAAAAGGAAACATCCCGTCAGACATTTAACCTTCAATTTTGACTTTTACGTTGAAGAAGTTAAATGGACAAGAACCACGTGGAATTAAGAAGGGCGTATTCTCCACAAGGGCAAACTGCTCCTATAGCCCTTCCCCCAGGTGCACAAATTGCTTTCTACTAAAGACTCTTAATTGCTTTGGAAAACACCTGATACCTCCTTACTACCAAGCCCTCAAGACAGCCCATGAGTGCCCAACAGAGTACAATTTCTATTTCAAGAGGCAGAAAAGGACATCAGGATAGCCTTGCCTAACCTAACAGTCATCATTTACTGAGTATTTGCCCTGTGCCAGGCGCTATGCTAGGCATTTTACATACATCATGTGATCTGCTTCTGGTAACAACGCTACAAGGCATGTAGTATCATCATCTTCCTGATAAAGCAGCAGGTACAAAGAGGTTAAGTACTCAGCCCAAGCTCACAGAGGTAGTAGGTGACTGTTAGTCAGCTTCCCTTACTGTAACCAATACCTAATATAATCAGCTTATAAAAAGGAAAAGCTTATTTGGGCTCACCGTTTTGGAGGTTGCAGCCTGTGACAGATGGGTGGGTCCCAGGCCTGTGGTGAGGCGTTGCAGCACATGGTGACGGAGCATGTGGCAGAGGAAGCTCCTTCACCTCCGAGTGGCAGGGAAGCAAGGAGAAAGCAAGAGACCAGGGGCTTATCATCTCTCTTAAGGGTACACCTGAGACCTATCACTAGGCCTCGCCTCTTAAAGGTTCACCACCTCTCAGTAGTGCTAAGGGCTGGGGACCAAGCCTTTAACACATGGACCTTTAGGGAACGTTTCAGATCCAAACCATAACAAGTGCAGAGTGTGTGTTGAAACCACATGTTTGATTCCAAAACCAGGTGCTTTCTTAACACCACCTCTGTCTTTAAAAACCTAAAGGATTGCCGTGATTGGTGGGGGCATGCCTGTGGTCCCAGTTCTTGGAGGCTGAGACAGGAGGATTGCAGGTTTGAGGCCAGCCCCAACAACATGGTGAGGCCCTCAGCAACTTAGTGAGGCCCTGTTTTAAAATAAAAAAAGAAGGCTGGGGGTGTAGCTCAAAGGCAAAACACCCCTGGGTCCAATCCCCAGTAACCCCCACCCCTCAAAAAACCTTAAAGACTATCTTAATATTCACAACTGAAAGACCAAACAGTTCAACAGTCTGAATAAATGTTTAAATAAAAAAATATTTTAAAACCTTGATAATTACATACGTCGATTTATTCAAAAACAAATGTACATCATTCCCAGACTTGGTGTGAAATATTCTGAGACAAATGCATACAGAAACAGCAGAAATACCTTTATGTCAGAAATAAGCCCAACTTCAAATGATAGTATGTGGCTGTGGAACCTAGGGACAACTGAGCCTGAAAGGAAGCCGTTCCACACAGAGGCACCGAGAAGAACTCAAGGGTAGGAAAGACGACAACAGTTTGCTGAAAACCAGTGTTGCAGTGAAATAACCTAGTCTGCTTCCATTCAGTGTAGAAACACTACAAAAACCTGTGTGTGTGGGGGGGGGGTACTCTCAGCAGCTGAACTAAAAGCAAATGTAGAATCCAAGGGACAGATTGGCCCCAGGAGCCTTTATATTCACTGATATCATGAAAATAAAGATTGCCTATATTTAGAAAAGTGCATACCAGGCAGGAATGCTTCCAGACTCCTGCCACCCTATTAGGAAATGTCAATCACCACTCCGTGGTTCTGTACAGTGCTTGGTGGACAGAGAATAAGGCTGCTTTGATAATGAGTTTATCCTGGATTGGCCCCAGCATATAAAATAAAATAATAATATAAGCCAGGTCTGTACTTTGTCATGCAGATAGATAGATCCCAGAGCGGTGCTTCCCAACCGCTGTGACCTGCCCTCCCCACATGAGGGCATTTGGCAGCGTGCGGAGAAATTTTTGATTTTCACAACGTGGGGGAGGGGTGCTACTGGCATCTAGTGGGGAGAGGCAACCTACAATACACAGGACAGCCCTCTCCCCACCTCCAGCACAAAGAATTATCCAGCCCAAGAAGTCAATAGTGTGCAGTTGAGCAGCTCTGGGCCCCAGGAGGAAACTGATTTGTGGCTAGAGGGGCAGCTTAGGTCTCTGCTTTATTTTGGGCTCCCCACTCCCCAAATACCAATTCTCAGGAATCATTATTGATGGCAGAGGTAGGTCACCGGAAAGACCTGGAATGTAAACCAGATAGAGACGGCATTGTTTATTTTCCTTTTCTATCTAAAACAGTGAATCATCCTGAAGCTCAGGTTCTAGGTCCCTTCCTTAGTCACCCAAATCCTCATCCCCGAGCTTTTCTGACGTCAACAAATAGAAACGCAGGGCTCTTGGGCGCCGGGTTTCTGCGCGGGTGTAGGTTTCTTTCCCCTCAGCAACGCGTGGTGGGAAAAAGAAAACACTTGGGGAATGAGGCGTTTTCGTAACGTCATTTATTTAGTCTAGATGAGGAATTTTGCTCTTTAACAACAGGAAAGTTGCAGATTCCCAGAAGCTGGACCTCGGACTAGAAAGTAATTGTCCACTGGGGACGTTTCCGCGCGTTGGGTTTATTTATCAGGAGCAGGCCGGGGAGAGGGCGGCGGAAAGCCCCGTTCGCCCCGGGGGAGGTCCGCAGGGCGGCGGAGGCGACTTCCCGACGGGATGGTCGCCGGCCCCTTCCCCAGGTCCTGGCGGGTTCGGGGCCCGGGGCGGGCGAGGCGGCGGAGCGTCCCGGGGCGTGCGGAGATGCCGGGCGCGCGGGAAGCGGCAGGAAGAGGCGGGATCGCGGCCTTTTGTCTCGGGTCCGGGCCGCGCCGCCGCCCTCCCCGCAGACGCCCAGCCCGGCGCGGGTCCCGGAATCCGCGCGGTGGGGGCGGGGCGGGGGCGGGGCGAAGACAGGCCACGCCCACCGGGGCTTTAAAAGGCCGGCGCGCGCCGCCCGGGCTCCCGGCTCCCGGCTCCTGCGCGCTCCCTCCGGCCGGCCTCGCCCGCTCCGCCCGCGGCGCCCTTCCCGCCTCCGACTCGAGTGAGTAGGGGCAGTGGGGCGTCTCCGCCCATCCGCCCACCCTGGGAGGGGATCCGCCGCCCCCGGGGTCCTGGGGCCACCCCGACCGCCCCGGTGGTCGCAGACATCCCCAATCCGGTCCCCGCCGGTGCTGCCAGCCAGCCTCCTCCCTGCGCCCCAATTTCCCCCCAGTCCCCCATCACACCTGTTCAGTTCCTTGCGGCCACCCCGGCCTTACCCTCCGATCCCAGCCCGCGGGGCGGGTAAATAATCACGCGTGACTTTTACTTTTCAATACCAGTGAGTCTAGGGGAGAGGCGGGTCGGGAGTTTGGGATGGTTGCTAATCCGCCTTTTAGCAGCCCCAGGCCCCCTCCTGGGGCAGGTTCTCTCTCTGCTGGGGGGACGGGGGCCGATCTGTGGTTCTCCGGGTCCCCGAGTGTGTGCACCCCGAGGCCGGCCTTCTCGGTGCTGAGTCGGTGGGGAGGGGGTGTCTGCAGCCCGCCGGGCCCGGAATCCTTCCCCTGCTGCGCGGCGGAGCCCCTGGCATTCCCATTGTTTGGTGGTCTCTGCCCACCGAGAGATCGAACCTTACATATTGAAGGAACAACCTTGAAATGTGCTTCTTCCGGAACTTCTACTAGGTACAAACAGGGGTGCCAGAATGTTTCTGCAACAGGTCCTGAAAGTCCTGGGTTCAGAGCTGAATTCCAGAGCTCCACATAGGCACCCTGCCGGGGGTAGGAGAGATTCTCAATACCCGCGGTTCCCCTCCCCCTTGGAGGCCAGGACGTTTGTTGAAAGATATTTTTTTAAATGGTTATACCGAAGTTTAGCTTGCTTTATTTGCAGTCTGAAGTAGAAGCGACGATTTTACTTTGTAAGTGCTTTTTGATACAGAAAGGCTATTTTGGGTAGTAATTTTTTTAAACTTGGGCAGTGAAGTCCCGTTAGTTAACGACCTTTTTTTTTTTTTTGCGGTACTGAGGATTGAACCCAGGGGCATTCTACTTCTGGGCTACACCCCCAGTCCTATTTTTAAATCTTTATTTTGAAACAGGGTCTCACTAAATTACGGAGGGCCTCACTAAGTATCTAAGGCTGGCGGCAAACCCAGATCCTTCAGTCTCAACCTCCCAAGTACTGGGATTACAAGAGTGCGCCACCACGCCCGGCTGGTTACTGACTTTCTTAAACTGTTTTAAAGTTCTACTTACAAAAAGCCAAGATTTCAAATAAGACAACCACAAAGTTGGCCATACTTTGACCCCCCCCCGTTTTTTTTTTTCTTTTCCTTCTTCTTTTTTCTTTTTCTTTTTGGTTCTGGGAATTGAACCCAGGGGCATTCTTGCCTCTGAGCTATACCCCCAGCTCTTCTTTTTTATTTTAAAACAGGGTCTCACTAAGTTGCTGAAGTTTTTGCTAAGTTACTTTGTGCTGGCCTTAGACCTGTGATCCTCCCATCTCAGCCTCCCAAGTACTAGGATTACAGGCATATATGCCACTGCGCCTCACCGACCCAAATTTTTTAAGAAAAAGTTGGGCGATAGATTGTGAAAGGGGATTCTCATATAGATTCAGAACTGTATACCAAGGTATAAGCGGTTTTATGAAGTACTCCCGGGTCCCCACCATTCTCAAGTTGATTTTGCCTGATACTTCTAACACTATTTCTCAGGGCTTTTTTTATTTTTTAATCTCTGCACTCTGGTTAGAACCAAGTTAACCCAGAGGCAGGACCTACATCCACTGAGTTTTTGAAGCTCTGCTTGCTTGGGTGCCATGACCATGGTTGGACCAGAACAAATTATGGTTAAAGGAAGGCAGGAAGGAACAAATAGGTGCATTTGTAGGAAGCAAAGATTTAATTTGACTCAAACAAGAGATACTTGTTAGCTGATTTGATCTAAAGTTTGTGTCATAAATTTTTAATGGATTCCTCCCAAAGTATTCAACACATTTCCATCAGTACTGCTATATGCTCAATACTCACTGCTGGAGGCCTAACCTGATGAGATGCAAAATCACATGGATTTGGGGAAAATTGTGTTTTATTCTAAAACAGTAAGAATGTTGGTATAGAGGGGACAGCACTAAATGAGGAGCTTTCAAAGTCCAGATGCAACCCTGTCACTAAATAGCTATGGAGATATGGGTCTCTTAACTTTTCTTTTCCATTAAAAATGAGATGACTGAAATGACATGGTGAGAGGGAGCCCCCTAAGGGAGGGGAGGCATGGCTGGACAGGAAGGGAGAACTGAAGCCAGTCAGGCCCCAGTTATGTCCAGCACCAGCACCCAGTGTGGTGCCCTTAAGCAAGTTAAGACTATTCTCTGGCGTCAGATACTTTATCCTGAAAATGGGTGTGATAGCATATACCTTGAAGGGCTGTTGTAAGGAATGCAGATGCTTGTACAAAGTGCAGCACAGCCTGGGAGAAATTCCCTGTAACTAGTTCTACACTTTTCTAAATTTATGGGGGAAATAGCTTTTAGTGAAAGTCTTCCAGGAGAGAGCTGACTCAGACTTGGACAGTCTCTCCCAGGCAAAGCAGAGTCCAGCTTTCCTCCCCTTGCCAGTGTTCACAGGTTTCCTCAAAGCACTACAGCATTTCCTGGGCTGATATTTACACGCCAACTTTTGGGTTCTGTTGGTAAGGGAATCTCCAGACTCACTCGGGGCCTTGATCCACCTGAAGGGTATCTGTTTTTGTGTCACAGATCTCTTGACAGTCTTGTGGAGCCCCTGGATTCCTTCTCAGAAGGTTTTTAAGGGCATAAAATAAAGGGTGTAGTACCAAGGTCACAGATTCCAGGATTTAAAGGAATCTCTGGACCCTGGTTAAAGAATCATGATTTAGCGGAGTGTTTCTCAATCTGAATTCTAGAGAAACCAGGTCCAATTTCTGATGGTTAAATTTTTTGTCATAAGTCATAGAGAAAGAACCAATACCTGTATATTGTGAATAATTTGCAAAGAATATCAGGTTCCTTGTGACTTTGTTTATGATCTCATTGGCCAACACTGCTGATTGTATGTGACTAATAAAAGGACAGACACCGTGTGGTACATTAGGGCCAAGGGACTTCACAGATCACTATAAGAAAAAAGATTTCATGGTGGCTTCACAAAGGAGAATAATAAAGAGAGAACTAAATTCTTATCTAACACATAGCTGGATAATACAGGAAATAACAGCTTAAAAAGAACCCGTGTCATAGCCATAGAGGACAGGACAGTACTACTATATTTGTGTTGCTAGCAGTAAAGTAATTTGGGATTTGAATTTTATAGGTATTAATTTTTCAATTGAGTCGGTAATTGTTTCATATTAGTTATGAGTCACTTAATATGTTATGCCTTATGTTCCCTACCCATAAGATGTGAACAATGGTAATGCCTATATCAGTTGCACGAGGATTACATTAATAAGCAAACTAACATAAATAAATGATATAGTAAACTTTCTAGAAGTATTTGTAATTATTACTACCTATCATGTGGTAGATGCTATTCTCATTGTTTTGCATATATTGTTTAATCACAGAACTGCCTTATAGAAATCAACATTATTTCCATTTTTAAAATAAGAAAACTAGCAGATCAAATAACCAACCTATGCTCATTTGGCAAATAAACAGGAGTCCTGGCACTGAAATCTAGGTCTCCATGTAGAAATTATGCAAATGTTAAATTGTTTGAATAATGAAATATCTTGTCATTTGCACAGATTGTGGATTGCGATGACAGACGTTGGGGGTCAGGATTACTGAGCTTATATAGCATAGTTGCATTTTAATTACAATATGTGATTTGACAAGTAGTGTTCCAAGTCTGTGTCAAGGATTTTGCTGTACTCCAAGTTGAAGAGGTAAGAGGACAAAAATGATAAAGCTGAAGGTCAACACAGGAAATTTTACTAGATAGAAGGGAGGTTTCCCTCTGTAGTGAGGTTACACTTAGGTTAGCAGAGCTTTCTGGTGGGAAGGAGCAGTTTGGGTGTGAGATTGGCTCATTGAGGCCACTCACTCACCACTTGGCTAGCTGGCTGAAGCCTGGGTAGAGGAATCCATTCCTGTGCATGTTATTTGATAACTCAAGAACTGATGATTCTCAGTGATTTAAATGGCCTCAACCCCTACTGTTCTTTGTGGAAAATCTGATACCAGAGTGTGGGGGACAGCGTGTGGTTCTGGAGTCAAAACATGAGCCTGATTTGTGGCTCTGGAGACCAGTGACGGCAGGATGTCGCCTAATGAGTGAACTTGCTAGCCATCTGCTGCAAGCCCAGTAGTGCTCCTGAAGGGAAAGGAAGTCAACATTTGCTGGTATTTTCCCAGGTCCTTATAAATGCTGTCTCATTAAATCCTTACAACCACCTGTGAGATACTTCTCATCCATTTTCATATTGCAGCTTAGGAAGCTGGGGCTCAGAGGTTAAGGAACTTTGCCAGGATCACAGAGCTGATAAATACTTAAGTCTAATTTAAGTTCCACATTTTTCTGGTATACCGGGAATGTCTGAGGTGGCATGGGTTCTGCACTGTCCATGGCAGACATTGATAATCACTATAATCCCTAATTCTGAACCTGGACTGAACTTTCTTTTTTATTTTTTTATTCTTTATTTTTTTGCGGTACCGGGGATTGAACCCAGGGTCGTTCTACCTCCGAGTACACCCCCGGCCCTATTTTTTATACTTTATTTTGAAACCAGGTCTCACGAAGTTGCGGAGGGCTTCACTAAATAGCTGAGGCTGGCCGCGAACCCGGATCCTCCGGTCTCAGCCTCCCAAGTACTGGGATTATAAGCGTGCACCACCACCTCTCAAGTACTGGGATTATAAGCGTGCGCCACCATGCCCGGCTGGGCTGAACTTTCTGAACAATCTTTCTCAGCATAATTACAGGATCCACTGCCTTTGGAGCTGTGAGATGAAACCATTTGGCCATCCCTGGAAAATTCATGCAGACTTCTGAAGGCTCTTTCCGTGTGCCTCTGTATCATGGGTTATGTCGTACTGCCATTATTTGTTACCTATTTCTACCACCAAAGTAGAACGGAGACACAGCACCCTTCCTTATAAACCTTTTCTCCTCAGCTCCTAACCCAGTATATGGTTTACAACTATATACTTTTTAAGGTGCTGGGAATTGAACCCAGGGCTTTGTGCATGCTAGGCAAGCACTCTACCACTGAGCTACATCTCCAGCCCTCAATATATGGCTTATAAAAATGTTGAATTATAGTTAGATGAGAGTTTCATAAACAGTAAAGCCCTGTACAGTGCTTATAAGCTGCCCCTCACCTAGCGGGATTACTTAAGTTACAGAAATGAAGTCAGGAGCTAGCTGGAGGAATGAGGGAGGTACAGTAGTTACCTTGATAGGGAGGCATTAGGGGTATAATGAGAGAAGGGATATACTATATGAGATGAGGGGAAAATGAATATTGATAACAAAAGTTGAATATTGTGAAATATTGATGATAAATGATTATCACTTATTGAGAGCTTCACTGTGCAACCATTATCCCACCAAATTCTCATAGCTATAAAGAAGGTACTGTTACCTCATTTTACATATGAGGGAAATGACACTATCTTAATTCACCCTTCTGTAGAGCTGACTTCAAGGCCAGGTTGAGGAGGAGCCAAATGGAACATGTAGTGGATCCAGGACATGAAGAGTCCATCTTTGGTCAGTGGTATTCACTCCCTGAGGGAAGTGGACTAAGCAGGTAGTTTGGGTAGCAGAAGGGAAAATTTTTTAAGAAAGGGCATCCAGTAAAGCTTAATCCTCAAATCCTGGCCTTGTTCAAAATTGTTATAATTGGGACAGTGCTACAAATTTGCATTCTTTAAAAATGACACGCTCCCCTGGTTGTGGCTCAGGATAGGACTGGTTTATAAAATTTTTCCTTTTGAGAAATTGAACTATAACCAATTTCTAGCGTAATAAAATCTTATATGTAGTAAGGAAGTGTCAAAGCCTCTGGAAGCATTTAAAATCTGGATTTAAGCTGGGTGTGGTGGCGCACACTTGTAATCCCAGTACTTGGGAGGCTGAGACCGGAGGATCCGGGTTCGCGGCCGGCCTCAGCTACTCAGTGAGGCCCTCCGCAACTTTGTGAGACCCGGTTTCAAAATAAAGTACCAAAAATAGGGCCGGGGTTGTAGCTCGGAGGTAGAACGCCCCTGGGTTCAATCCCTGGTACCACAAAAAAAAAATCTGGATTTGTGGACAGATTTCACTCCAAACCTTTTGTATCAGACCAGGTAACAAACTGTAAGGTGACATGTAGACTTGAAATGTGTAGATTCAGGCAGGTCATTCAGACTAAAGTAAGGTGGTACATGTGGTACCAGTGGTATAAGAATGACCCTTGTGGTCATTTCGTGGCTCTCACTTTGTTGTCTAGAGAACAGTTTACTTTACCACAAGATGAGTCAGATTTAGATTATAGTCATTTATCTGAAAAGTAAGTCTTAGGAATTTGGGGTGTTGCCTTAGCCTAGGGAGAAGCAGGAAGGAGAGAATGCACAAAGGTGTTCACTTGTAAACCAAGCTTTTTAATCTAATGCAGTGAATAAATCCCAGTGCTGGAGCTCAGACATTGAAAACCAAAGAACACGACTAAGAAATAGAATAAATCTGTGTTTGGCCTATTTTGTGAGATATGTGTAAAGAGGGATTTTTCAGCTCTTACCATTCTGTAAATTAATGCATAGGATTTGGGGAAAGGCACGCAGCCCACATGGCTCAATGTAGATCCAGTTTGCTGTGATTAATGGCAGCTGTTGTGGAGTGGTGCAGCCAAAGCCTTATAAGAAAAATGAAGCTGTGCATTCTTTAAAAGAAATATGCACAGCAATGCCAAGAGTGGCAGAAATGGAAGACCATCACACACCCTCCTGCCATAATCAGGAAACATCCATAGGGGTTCAGCATAAAAGGGTAAATGTGAACTTCATTTCTTAGACAGTCACCACTATAAGCGGAGCTATTGTTATGCTTGTAGTACATTTTAATGTCCGGGGTGGGGGGAAACGACCTGTGAATGACAAATCCGTTGTTTTTTCTTTACTCTGTTTGTGGCTCTGTAACTATTTTTTTAGGGTCTGTAGTGGGTTTTCCTACTGGAGTACTGATTTTTTATCTTCACGATATCTCAATAAGGTAGCAAGAGCCACCTTTCCCCATTGACAAGATGAGAAAACTAAGCCCAAGGTTGCACAAGTACTGTAATCATTGAGTTAATGCAAATCTGTTTAAACCAACTTATTTACCCTTCTTTCTTCTTTCTATTATGAAATATTTTAGACATAAATAGAGTAATATAAAGAACACCCAACTATTGCTGTCCACTATCTAGCTAAAGCTTTCTGAGGATGCTCTATGATATTATTTGCCTGTATCACAGAAACAATTATTCAGAAATTCCAAGAAAGCCCTTAAACTGTACAGAACTTTAAATGTTTTGATATATATCAAATAATCTGGTAGCTGGCATAGGAAATACAGAGATGCTGTCCTCACCTCAATAGGAAGAAGCTTATCACACAGTAAGTGGAATATTTGGAACTCTGATAGGTATTTCTTGAAAGCTGACACATTCACATTTGTCAGGGTGGCACGTACAGTACAAATCAGAGTGGACTTAGGACAAGTAAATTTAAAGAAAGGAAAGCTGTTGCCTCCCTTTTAAAAATCCAGGATATTCTTCACTGTCAAGAGAAGAACAAAAAGTGATTAGTTAGGTTTTTTTTTTTTTTTACAAGGGTATTTCCAAGTGGTATTTAAAGAAAACTTAGTCTAACCTTGTCTTGATGGAAATCTGGCTCCTTATTGGTGATTGTTCCAAAGTAAATATGTGCAAAAATGGAAGATAACCATGTTAATATTAAACAGTTCACTTTCTAATATGATAAGAAATGCTTCTACAATACCAAAATATTTTAAAGAGTCAGTTGATGTTGGGATCCAGTACAAATAATTATAGTGTCATTACCTACAGACCTGGACTCAACCTTTGGTTTCCTTAGGACTCATGAGGAAACCTCCAGCAGTTGTCTGTTGCACACGTGAGCATTGCACAACACAGGTAACTTTGGAGGCAAAGTTAGTATCACTTATTGCACTCCTAACTGAAGCCTGCGCAGGCTGCTGGAGATTTTCCAGTCAGGTTCAAATTTCATTCTCCGTTTAAACAATGGAGCACCTGTTTCCAGGGAAGGGAATAAAAGATTTATGCAACTATAAAAGCAAAGCTGGCAAATATGTCCCGTTCTTGCAAGATATTGATCCTGTGAGTGTGCTTTCACTGTAAGCCTGGTAACATTTGTGGACCTTTGGAATTGTTCTTGACTGAGCAGGAGAGATAGGCGTTTTGCCAATTGTTATCAATTGTTTAGTTTAGTGATAAGTATTCATATCAGTTAGGTAGGTGTGTGTGTGTGTGTGTGTGTGTGTGTGTGTGTGCGTGTCAGGGGTTGTGTGTTGATGTCTGTTTCAAGAACAGGAGCTCTGATTCCCAATGGCTTAAAAGGGGAATTTATTAGCTGGGTATATAATCCCAGTACTTGGGAGACTGAGACAGGAAGATCACAGGTTTGCGGCCAGCTTCAGCAACTTAGCCCCTGTTCCCCCCCCCCCAAATAGTGCTGTGGGTGTAGCTCAGAGGTAGAATGCCCCTGGGTTCAATCCCCAGTACCACAAAAAAAAAAAAAGGATATTTATTGACTCTCATAGCTGAGGAGTGCGGGATAAGGTGAGGCACAGCTGAGTTAGGGGTTCAAAGGCTCAATCCTCTGTTTCCTCTGTGCTGGCTTCGTTCTTAGGTTCTTTTCTTACAGCGGCCAGACTGCTGCTAGCACCTCCACCCCATCTATAGCCATACAATTCTAAAGCAAAGCTGTGGGTTTAACTTTCACTGAACTGGATTGGGTTATGTGCCCATTCCTACACCAATAACTGTGGTAAGAGGGGGGAATCTGAGTGATGTGAGTGGCCATGACCAAGCCATACGCCCAGCCCTGGAATCGGGGGTTGCTGTGGTCTGAACACTGTCTCCTCCAAAACTCATATTGAAACTGAATCCCCCGTGAATCAGTGTTGGGAGATAGGGCCTAGTAGAAGGAATTTAGGAATGAAGGGATTAATGCCCCTCTAAAAAAGGGCTTGAGGAGTGGGTTTGCCCTCTTCTGCTCCTCCATCACATGAGGACACAGCATTGCTCCTCTGGATGATGCAGCCTTCAAGGCACCATCTTAGAAATGGAGACCACCGGGTCCTCACTAGACACCAAGCCTGCTGGTGCCTTAATCTTGTACTTCCCAGCCTCTGGAACTGTGAGAAGTAAACATCTGTTCCTTATAAATTATCCAGTCTCAAGTGTTCTGTTACAGCAGCACAAAACAAGCTAAGATGGGTAGAGTCGATGCCATCCAAACCAGTGATTTTCAACCTGTTTGTGGTGAAAAACTATGTAGGAGTCCAGCTTGACTTGAATACAACCACACTGGTCATAACCTCCACTTTGCCTACCCGATTGCCTGGCACACGTCCTGAACCTGATAGGACAAACAAGTCATTAAGATAGTCAGTGGAGCCAGACACTGATACTGGGAATGTTTAACTGACACTGGACGTGTTGATAGTTTTTGAGGAAGGCCGGGTACATTGTGGTTGGCCACAGCCCACCTTTTCTAGCTTAGCATATAAACCCTTTCCACCTGCCTTGGGGTGTGGGGATCCTCCTTTCTTTCTACTTCCCCAAAGAGGCTTTTGTCCATAGTCCCCAATAAATTGCACTTTGTGTAATCCTGAACCTGTCTGCCTCTTTCTTCAGTCTCTGACCCCGTCCATCTTTGGTGGCTGTTTCTCATACACTGGGACCAGGTTTTTCTGAAGCATATTTTTTTTCCAAGTACACACTGACTGACTGTACAAGATGAGCCCACTGATCATGTTCTTGGTCGTTGTGGCATTAACATACTATAAAAAGTTTTGTCTTAGTCGGTTTTCTTTTGCAACAAAATACTCAAGACTGGGTTAATACATAAAGAAAAGAGGTTGTTGTTGGCTAACAGTACTAGAGGCTGGGAAGTCCAATATTGGATAGGAGGTGTGTCCAAAGAGAGAAAGGGATAAAGGGGGCTGGAAGCTTTATATCAATTCTCTTTCATGATAACTAACCCATTCTCAAGCAACCACATTAATCCCTTCATTAGGGTGGAGCCTTATGAGCCAAACATCTTGCCCCCACTTCCCCACACTGCCACCCTGAGGAAGTAATGTTCCAACATGAGTTTTGGTGGGGACAATCTGTATTCAAACCATAGTTAGTTTCTAAATGCTTATCTGAATTTTGGTTACAAGCATGGTGGACCATCACCTGGAGACCATATTTTAATAAGAACCACATGAACTAAGAGGGAGATGGTTGCCTCCTTGGAAGAAAATCTAGGAAAGGTATTACCAGAAGGGGGGCAGAATGCCCACCACAATGATGAATTCTATAAATCTTTTTTTTAGAAAGGCCTCACCTTACAGTTCAGGAAATCATGGGGTAGGGATGGGGGTTCACCCTTTGTTTTTATAAGTTAAGGATTGAAGATTCTTCAGCCTTTCCTGCTTAGCGGTCCTTTTCTCTTCTTTTCTAGCCAGGTTTGCATTAGTAAGGAAGTCTCAGCTTTCTTAGCCAGGTATTTCCTAGAGAGACAAACAGCTCACCCAAAGCTACTTAACAGGCAAGGGCTGCAAATGCCACTCACAGAAGAGAAGTCTAAAAGGATGTTGGGGAAAAAGGAATTATTTTAATGTATCTTGTAGATACCAGTCAGAGCAGGGCAGATATAACATGCCTTCTTAGGTTTACTTTGGTACTGGCTAAGGCAGTTGAGGTGCTGGCTATACAGGACCAGGCATTTAAAACTGTCCCTGTAGAGCAGTTTGTTAGGGAGATATGAGAATTTGGGCTGTCTATCATAATAAGATAGCCTAGGATTTAAACTTGCAGCTTGACCATCACATGAGGCCAGGTTGTTCAGAGGTTATCCTGACATACTTTTACAAACTGTTCACATTGCTGGGAAAAGAACTTAATAGCAATTTCTTTTGTGTGTGTGTGTGTGTGTGTGTGTGTGTGTGTGTGTGGTACTGAGGATTGAAACCACAGGCATCCTACCTCTGAGCTACACCCCTAGCTCTGTTTTTTTATTTTATGTATGGCCTGACAGACCTGTCAGAGACAGAAAACCAGCTGTGTTGGCTGGAGTAGTTGGGATTACTGAAGCAGAGAAGCTTAAATCGTAGCCATCTGGATGGTAGTTTGTTGTGGTTCCACAAGGCTCCATACAGGCAGTTGTACCAGTCACAGGCACAACTATTTATGCAACAATTGTGCATAACTTTAGCAGACAAATATAAAACTCATTCTTGCAAGGCAGTACACTTTCTCCTCCCTAGAAAGTGTTCATATCTTGAGTATGTTAAATGTTAAGAATTTAGTGCTGTTAAAATAAATGTGTAGTAAAAACCTACGCCCAACTGTAAGATCCTCAGCTGAGGTTTTTTTTTTCTTTTAAAAAAGCTCATTAAAGACTGGGGGTGTGGGAGGGGGTGATGTTTGCCTTCCCACTCCCCATCTCTTTCTAACTCCTGTGGATTCTAATAACTTAGTTTGTTTTGTATATGGTGACCTGTACCATTCTATTGAATACAAGTCCTTTGTCTTGCAGAAAAAAAAAAAAAGACTTGTGCCTGACAAGCCAGCGTTTCCTAATGAAAGAGCTGCAATTTGGGAGAAGAGATGAGGTTATTTTGGAGGAACGCAGACCTTTGAAAGATGTGGTTTGAGTGGTTCATAAAGAAACAAAATCTGCAGCTGTCTCCTGGGTTTAAACAGCCCTCTTGGGAGCATGTAAGACAAGCAGAGGGGACATTCTAATGAATCCTTTGTTCCTACAGGATGCCTGTGTGGGGAGGTGGAAACAAGTGTGGAGCCTGCGGAAGGACCGTGTACCACGCTGAGGAGGTGCAGTGCGATGGGAGGAGCTTCCACCGATGCTGCTTTCTGTGCAGTAAGTTTCTCCCCCTGCTCCACCTTTGACCAAAGTGTGAAAAGTTTCAGTTTACCTTTTTAAGAAGGTAAATTGTAGTTTTGCTAACACACGTTACTTTTAGAAGCACAGGTGGTTTTTACCTGTCGTCTTAGATATTGTAAGTGCTGAGCCTAACAGCAAAGACAGGAGGGGTGACCAGAGACACTTGGCTTCTGTTTTGGCCATTTGGCTTTTGTTACCACCTCGCTTTCACCGAGAGCTGTGTCGTTTATGAATTCTGGCACCTGGCAGATTTCATGGCACAGTGCAAGAGCTCGGCTCCAGTTTTTGAATAAATCATTTGCTCTTCATATACCCCCGTTTTCTTCTGCCCAGGCTTCTTCTCTTTGAAATGTTCTTGCTTATTTCTTAACACACTGATAGTTGAAATTCAGATGTCTACAAGCTTTATTTCTGTAGAAGTTAAAATTCTCTGGTAGTGAATGTTGAACTACTTTTGGTTATTGATATTCTAAATTTGGGAGAAGGCATAGGAAATGGAAATCCCATACAGGCACATTCGGAATTACTACTCTTTATAGATGTCTGGTGCAGACAGGAAGTAGGACATAAAACAAAACATACCAGTATATTCTAAAGACAGTAAATACCTGGTAATGAGAGAAACAGAACTGTACCCTCCCTTCACAAATCCCCTTTAATGACAACTGAGTATTCAGTTTTAAAATAGTAGAATAGCAGCTTAAAGCTTTTCACTAATCATGTTTTGATTCAAATAAGATTTTCTTTAATGAAAGATATATTACATATAAGGAACCCACCCATACATGTAGATAATTGCCTTGTCTATAGTACTCTACAGTGAAACTTACTGTAACAAGCCATATGTTAAAAATAAATTTGCTTACATTAAGAAATAATCTTTAGCCAGATGTGATGGCACATGCTTGTAATCCTAGTACTTGGGAGGCTGAGACAGGAGGATTGCAGGTTCGAGGACAGCCTTAGCGAGGCCCTCAGCAACATGGTGAGACCCCGTTTCAAAATATAAAGCCGGGTGTAGTGGTGCACGCTTGTAATCCCAGTACTTGTGAGGCTGAGACCCGAGGATCCGGGTTCACAGCCAGCCTCAGCTACTTAGTGAGGCCCTCTGCAACTTAGTGAGACCCTGTTTCAAAATAAAGAATAAAAAATAGGGCTGGGGGCCGGGTGCGGTGGCGCACGCTTGTAATCCCAGTACTTGGGAGGCAGAGACCGGAGGATCTGGGTTCGCAGCCAGCCTCAGCTACTTAATGAGGCCCTCTGCAACTTCGTGAGACCCGGTTTCAAAATAAAGGATAAAAAATAGAGCCGGGATCCCTGGTACCGCAAAAAAAAAAAAAAAAAAAAAAAAAAAATAGGGCTGGTGGTATAGCTCAGAGGTAGAATGCACCTGGGTTCAATCCCCAGTACTGCAAAAAATAATAATAAAATAAAATAAAATATAAGGCTGGTGGTATAGTTCAGAGGTAGAATACCACCGGGTTTGATCACCAGTACTACAAAAAATAATACAATGATAACCATCAACTTCAGAAAACACTTCTCTTTCAAATCTGAATTATCTTATTCCTATAGGAGTCAGCATTCAAGGTGTCTGGACCTCTTTATAGTGTGACTACTTCATAGAAAACTAGAAACCAACAACAAAAAACTGCAGTTACAAAAAAGTTGAATGAAAAACTACATATGAATGTTTGCTGTGTACACCACACCTCTTTAGACTTGGTTTATCCATTTTTTTCAGAAGTTAGTGACTTTTTTTTTTCATTTTTTATTTTAAGGAATCTGTTTCAGCAGGCTTCTAACCAAGGAAGTATAGAAACAAAGAGAAATGCAGATACTTTAGAAATTGTTCTCAGCTTCATGTAGGTTAAGCCATGATGTCTATACCTTAATAGTCCATGTTGACTAAACATCAAATTCTTTAGTGGTCATTTTTAACACTCCTTCCCAATACCTGTCTGTGGTAACCAAAACCTTTTAAGGAAATAGTCCAGAGTAGTTTACAGATCTATAAGAATTTACTTCAGAGAGTAAGTATTAATAATCACTAATTTGCCAATTAGTAACAGCATATATTATTATATGTAATAATACTTTATCTAAACTTATATAGTAAAACTTCATATATCTAAACTTGCCTTGACTAACAGTTATTCAAAACCATTTTTACATTTGTTTATATTTATTTCTGTTCAGGGTATTTGTCCTTCAGTAGTATATGGTTATAGGTTAACTATCATAAAACAAATATATCTCTCATCACTTGAGCCTCAACAGTTAAGTTCCAGAGTAGATGTCATTTTATTCTACTAGAGAAGACCTTATTGTGAGAGAACAGAAACTTTGTAACTTCTTAAAAACCAGCCAGCTGGTCATTTTCTCCCCTCTTCTGTCCTTCCTTTTGTCTTCTTTTCCTTTCTCTTAAATAAGGGGGTAAAATACCCTTTCCTGCTGCTACACTAACCTTCGGTTTCCAGCTGCCCGATTGTGCTACCAGTGAGTTTCCTCACAATTTACTTTTTTCTCAAGCTTAATTGAAGTTTTAGAAAGTGAAATAACGTCTGGATAAAACATGATGACATTTGGCAGTTTTATGAAGTGGGATATGTGGAAATGTCTTGTAGCAAGAAATCTATCAAGAAAGAATGTTCTCCTTTGAGACAGAAGGGAAAACAAAGACTATAAACCACTTGATGATTTTCAGACATACTTACCACTGCTGGAGAAGCTGGGGGGCAGGGGATGAGAGATAATAATACTTCTTCCCATTCTAGACTAGTGATGAAAACTAGAATTCTGGATTTAGGACTCTTTTTATCCCCGAAGGTGTTTTATGGGGAATGGGGTCTACAGAGGCCCCTCCCCAAGGTACTGATGTTTGTCAGGCCGTGATGTACCCACACTTGGTATGAAAAGGCTGGAAAGTCTTGAGGGCTAGAGCACGGGTTTAGGAGTACAGGTACTGTTAGTGTTATTCCTTTGGGGGTGTGATTATAGCCGTCTCTGAAACTCCTCTCCCTCCTGCCAGAGAGGCGGATCATGTGCAGGTCTGAGGCTCTGGATGTTAAAATGCTGCTACTTTTCTGAGGCAACTGTCACATCATGGAGGAAGACAGAAATCCTCAAATGTAGCTGACCAATCTAGATGCCGTCTCAGGGCACTGGGAAAACCACAGGATAAATTATGAATGAGAGCACCTCTGCCCTTACCACTACTGTTCTAAGGAAAAGGGTATTGTTGGAACATGTTTAAAATCTTAACTTTTTCCCCCTCAGTGGTCTGCAGGAAAAATTTAGACAGCACAACAGTAGCAATTCACGATGAGGAGATCTATTGCAAATCCTGCTATGGAAAAAAGTATGGGCCAAAAGGCTACGGTTACGGCCAGGGTGCCGGCACACTCAACATGGACCGCGGAGAGAGGCTGGGCATCAAGCCAGAGAGGTGAGAGAGGGGAATGTTTGCTAACAATTAGTGTTGCTTGGTGGACAGGAACCTGGGAGTTTCCAGATTTTTAGTTTAAATTAAGCAAACAAAATGTGAGTCAGATTTTCTACTGTAAGCTAGTAACTGTTTAACTTCAAAATATTGACAGTTCTGTTCCTAACAGAGTTCTTACTAATCATTCCTGTGATTTCTAGTCCTGGTTGTATAGCATTCCACAGTGTATCAAAGAGTCATAATGTTCTCAAAAGCAAGTGATTTAAATCTTCATTTCATAGCACTTTGGAGACCAGATATCATGAAGTTAATGATAGAGAAATACAGTATCTGAATAATGAGAGGCCTATCTTAACATGCATTAAAGCAGTCAGTGGAAATTCCTTAGTCATTCCTTCTATGTAAGAATCTTTTCTCAAGAAATCACTTTTTTCTGACTTAAAAAATTGAAATTGTTCCGATTGTGATTCTTTAAGAGATACGAATTTTTAAAGGCTCCAGTACCAAAATTTTAGGGTGCTAAATCTGCTAAAGTTCACTTAGTATTTCATATTTAGGCTAAATAATTTCTTCATTTGGAATTTTTTTTTTTTTTTGCGGTACCAGGGATTGAACCCAGGGGCATTCTACCTCCGAGCTACACCCCCAACCCTATTTTTTATACTTTATTTTGAAACCGGGTCTCGCGAAGTTCGGAGGGCCTCACTAAGTAGCTGAGGCTGGCCGCGAACCCGGATCCTTCGGTCTCTGCCTCCCAAGTACTGGGATTA
>PVJS01002105.1:0-88215 GCA_004027185.1 Glis glis | reverse complement strand
CGGAGGATCCGGGTTCGCGGCCAGCCTCAGCTCTCTATCTCTCTCTCTCTGTCTCTCTCTCTCTCTCTCTCCTTAGTGAGGCCCTCCGCAACTTCGTGAGACCCGGTTTCAAAATAAAGTATAAAAAATAGGGCCGGGGGTGTAGCGCGGAGGTAGAACGCCCCTGCGTTCAATCCCTGGTACCGAAAAAAAAAAAAAAGAATGAAGAACTAAAGCAATACTTTTCATGACTTTGAATCAAGATCAGTCCTGAATTTTGGCTCTCATGGTGCACATCAGTAATTCTATGACTCAGCAATAAAGTACTTTTTGCCCCCACAGGATCTGGGTAAGGCCATCTGGTATGGTGTTATACACAATAATATGTTATTTTGTACTAACTGGGACCTTTCCCAAAAAGTCAGTTTTCTAATAATCTGGTTTTAAAAATCATACCTGTGATCATTAGTAAAGAAGTCTAGGCCATGAAAAAGTTTGGACAGCTGGTACTGCAGTTAGGGAGTTATTCTTATGCTATTTTCAATGAGTCAGGTCATAATTTTCTGTCTGTTCTTTCCATCCACTCGAATACATGAGACCTTAGTAAAGCCCCTTTCACTGGCAAGCACTTCCTTTGTTTAATTATAGATACATGATATGTTAGACTTGTGTTTGAAATGTCAGAATTATTTCTCATGAGCAAAAGAACATAAAGACCAATAGGAACTCTGATAATTACGAATTTAAAACATGTACAGATTTCTCTCCTTCCCATCCTTTCAACCAAATCTTCATTTCTCATTTTTATCTATATTTGAAGGACTGGCAATTTTAATGTGTGTCGTGGTGCACCATCCAGGTCTGGGGCACTCAGCTCCCTGGCTGTTGGGAATGCTGGTGGCTGAAAATTTTCAGCTGAGCCTCCCTGCAGGAAGCACCCCCAAGTCATGGTCCTCCTCCCAGTTTCCAGAACTAAGCCAGTTTCAGAATGGAACCCAAGACTGAAAGAGGGGACAAAAATCCTGGAGTGTGTGTGTAGGGGGACTCAGCAATCCTGTGGGAAATGTGCACTATAATAATTTCTCTAGTCCTTCTCCAGTGAGTGACCTCCAGACATTTATTTGGGTAGATATACAATAGAAAACAGAGGATGCAAATTTCAAAATCTTCTGAACATCAAGTTTATTATGGTTATATGTTAACCTGGCTGGGCCACAGTGCCCAGCCCAAACATTAATTTGGATGTTTCTATGATTGTTTTTGTTGTTGGTTTTGCTTGTTTATTTATTTTTGAATGACAGTAACATTTAAATAGTTGTGCTTTGAGTGAAACAAATTGCTCTCCATAATGTGGCTGGGATTCATCTTACAAGTAGAAAGACTAAATAGAATGAAGACTAACCTGTCCTGGGCAGGAAGGAATTCTCTCAGCAGACTGCTTTTGGACTCACGCTGCTGCTCTTCCCTGGTCTTCGCCCTGCTGGCCTACTCTGAAGATTTTAGGCTTCCTGAACCTCCACAATTGCATGAGCCAATTCTCTAAAATAAATCTTAATCCCTTTCTCTATCTATCTACTCTGTTTCTCTGGAGAACCCTGGCTAATACAGGGTCTGAGCTGACACTGAACATCTGGGATTTAAGCTTGAACAGTGTGCCACCAACACTTCCAGCAGCTGAGGTTCTGCTGGCCTCAGATATCAAGGGCGATCTGCGCCGCACATTGCAGCATGCACCCCAGTCCATTGCTATGCCACTTGGATCAATGCATGTCATATAATAAATTTTGGGGTCTGCTCCTCCAGGATTCTGTATGGCCAATTTTCGTGGCAAAACTGGCAGGAAAAGGTTAATGGCACACACCAGAGCCCCCCACTGCAGGCGGTCTCCAAGACACAGCTGGTGATCATTCTCCTTACTACCCATTGCAGCTCCCCCACATCTTCTGTTATCAGCTATGATTATCTAAGTGACTTAGCAGGTAAGGTGACCCAGACCCTCACTGCTGCGAGGTCTGAGCACCTGGTCACCCTGTCTTTAAACCGTGGTTGCTGCACTTGTTCATTTACTCTTTTCCCACTATAGTAGTTCTCAACCTACAGAAAAGAACCAATATGTTCTGCCAACCACTAAATATGTCCATTAGAATGATGCATTTGGGGACTATGGAAATGACTACTAGACACATCCATGAGTCCTGTGGGTACACTGTGAGCTGGAACTGGGCCAGGATTCCATTTATTACACTGCTGCACTTCTATGCAAGCCAAAGATAGAACCTTTCACACGTGTGTTCTCATACTTTCCCTTTGACTTTCCTCCCTCGCTGTTTCTGTAAGTCCTATATATGGTTCAAAGCTCAAGATAGTCTTCCTCCTTCAAAGAATCTATCCTTGTCTTGAAACTTCACTCTCAGATTGTCCTGCAATCTCTATGTCTAGATGGATGTAAATTCTGTTAGGCACGTTAATTTCTCTAAACTCCTTTATCATTTATCATGTGCTACATTTACTTGACCGTATATAGTGATTTAGATTTTTATATAAATTTTTCCCCAAAGTAAACAGTAGATTTCTCAAAGACAAGAACCTCACACTAAATCATTTTATATCTTCTGAAGTATGTTGACGCTATTAGTGATAAGAGGAATTAGATACAATGAGGGAAAATGTATTAGGAGGTAGTGACTATGGCCTCTGCCATAATCCATGAGAAAAATGAATCCCTAATCATCTACTATTCTCAGTAACAAATGCATCTCATTGTTAGAACCAAACCCACAGATTCTGCAGTATAGTAAGTCCTGCCAGGGTAAGGCTGGATTTGTGTTGAGTGAGCTAATCCCTGGTGAACTATATGAGTATACAATATCTCTATAAAATAAGATGCTTGTAAAATCGAGTTAGTCTACAGTGATTTATTATCTACAGTTACTAACTAGGTCCTCCCAATGAGGTAATAAGTTGCAAGGGACATGGAGTACTCTCGGAAATTAGTGGGAGAATTTACTCCTGAGAAGCCCATTAAAAATGTTGCCTTTTCGGCATTTTTTAAGAAGGGTGATATGTTGACAAAATAATTTTTAGGATTATAAAAAGACAATAGAAGCTGGGCATGGTGGCACACATCTGTAATCCCAGTACTTGAGAGGCTAAAACAGGAGTATTAAAGGTTCAAAGCCAGCATCAGCAACTTGGTGAGACCTTGTTTCAAAATTAAAAATAAAATAGGGCTGGGGGTGTAGCTCAGAGGTAGAATGCCCCTGGGTTCAATCTTCAGTAACACACACACACACACACACACACACACACACACACACACGAGGAAGCAATGTAAAATACGGTTATAATATTCTCTGTTCAGGACTTCATATATCTAACAGAAAGATAAAAGAAGTAATTCGTTTATTGTGCTTGCTTTTGAAATTTTTGCCAGGCCTTAGTTCTTAATATTGGCTATTGGGAGAAAATTCTCTGTGGGTCTCATGTTTCTTCATGTTTTACAAGGGAGGTAGTGATTGCCTTTTGTTCTGAACTATCTTTTCAGGGATATTTCTATAATGAACAGCTGTGAGAGATGGGTGGTGTCTCCCTCTGAAGCAAAGCCATGCATGCCCATTATAAAAAATTTGGGTTCCCTCAACTCAGGGCTACTCTCCTATAATGCAACCCATAGGCATTAATCTGGGCCTAACCCCATTGTTCCTGTGGGACTTGAGGGGAAGAGAGGACTGATATTCATGTCGCTTGCTATACATGAGGAATAAAATCCTTTGTCTCTGACCCGGGAATCTTGTGTCTTCTACACACATCCATGAAACCATAGTAGGCGAACATGTTATCATGAAAGCAGGATAATTTTAGACCTGAATATTCCTGATACCAGACTCGATTCCCTGCATGTCAAAATCTCTGTCCGAGTGCTACTAATTCCTTCATACTTCAATGTCTACTATATATAGCAAGTTACATTTGAATTTTGTGACAGCTACTCTGAAAATTCTCTGAAATACAATAGTAATTGTTTTAGTATCGTTATATGATATTGCTGATAGGACATTACAAAATGTTAAAGGGCTTAAGTCTGGTGTTTGGCTTTGAAATGGATTTAGTAAACTTTTTAAATTCTTTTTCAGCACACACATATGAGCTATAATTTGATTTATATGAATAAACTGTCTGCTTTTGCTTTTCCTTCAACATGTTTTAGATGAATTGAAGAAGCTTTTAAAATATATATATTTTCAAGTCATTAATTAATACTTATTACGTAAATAATTCTACCTGATTATCAGTTCTGAAACATCAAGTCTTACTTACCCAGATGACCGAGTTCCTCAGCAGTTTTTTCTACCTCATCTGCTTTCTTCAGCATGATCTGTCATAATTTTTCAGATATCGTGTATTCAGGCAGTAAAAATCACTTTATATTATCTTCTTCAAAGGTAAATCTGTTGCAAGATTGATGATATGTAGCTCATAGCCAAATAGTAATGATTTTTGTCTTATTATTTATTCCATGACTCCCCTCCATGGTACAAATAATTGAAAGTGGGCTATAATAATTGTTGCAGTTTGCTCAAAATATTTATACTAGGAAAAATGAGTGATTCAAATAAATTAACAGCATTTCCTGCCTCTTGGAACAATTCTAATGAAAATATGCTTGTAAGTATAGAAAATTCTTGAGCAGAGATACAAATTAAATTTCATTTAAATTTTTAATTGCCCTCATCCTTTTAAAAATTTTACCCATGCCTATGTGTTGGAGTGTTGGTCCTATGCCTTCTTCAAGTAGCTGCAAGGTCTCTGGTCTAATTTCTAGGTCTTTGATCCATCTTGAATCGACTAGTGCAGGGTGAGAAAGTGGGGTTTATTTCCATTTTTCTGCATATGAATAACCAGTTTTGTCAACACCATTTGTTGAAGAGGTTATCTTTTTTCCAGTGTATATTTTTGGCCCCTTTGTCAAAAATCAATTGGTTGTAAATGTGTGGATTTGTTTCTGAGGCTTCTATTCTGTTCCATTGGTCGATGTCTGCTTTTGTGCCAATACCATGCTGTTTTTTTATTACTATGGCTCTATAGTATAGTTTGAAATCAGGTATTGTCTTGCCTCCTGAATGGTTCTATTGCAGAGAACTATTTAGGATATTCTGGTTTTTTTGGTGTCCCAAATGAATTTAAGGACTGGTTTGTCTGTGTCTGTGAAGAAAAACCTTGATATTTTAATGGGTATTGCATTGAATCTATAGATCCAAAGACACAAGAAATTAAAATGAGGATCAATACGTGGGATTTCATTAAACTGAAGAGCTTCTGTGTAGCAAAGGAAACTATCAAGAGCCTCAAGAGAGAGCTGACAGAATGGGAAAAGATTTTTTCCAGCTACTCCTCTGATAGAGGACTAATGTCTAGAATATACAGAGAACTCAAGAAACTCACCGCCAAAAAAACAAATAACCCAATCAAAAAATGGGCAAGTGAGCTAAATAGACACTTCACAAAGAAGAAATACAAATGGCAAATAAATGTGTGAAAAAATGTTCAATATTGGCCGTGCACTGTGGCGCACGCTATACCACTCCTGGGTATCTACCCAAAAGAATGGAAACCAAACCACCAGAGTAATGCATGCATATCTATGTTTATAGCTGCACAAGTCACAATTGCCAAATTATGGAACCAGCCAAGATGTCCATCAACAGATGAATGGATTACAACACTATGGGATATGTACACATATTTCTCAGCCAAAAAGAAGAACAAAATTATGCCATTTGCAGGGAAATGGATGGAACTGGAAAACATTATGCTAAGTGAGATTAATCAGGCACAAAAAGTGAAAAGTCGATGTTCTCCTTAATATGAGGAAGCTACTGAGAAAATGGGACATAGGAGGGACTCCAGACAAAGGAGGAGAAACCTTAGATGAGTGAAGAAGGAGACCTAACTGAGGGAGATGAGAGGGGGGAAGAGGGAAACACCCCAATGGACATGATGTACATACACAAACTTATCAATCACTGTGCTGAGCACAGGAAGGAGGGGAGGGAGAGGAAATAGGGTGGGAACTGGGGGAGGGTTCAATGAGTGCTGTGTGCATGTATGCCTCTACCACCCTGAACTTCATTAAGATGTATGATTACAATGCACCAATAAAAGAAAATAAAATGAAGTCTAATTTATCAAAAATTTAAGTGTTTTATTAACAAGTAAAGCATAAGGAGTCAAGATTAAATAAAATATCCATGCTCACCTCCAAATTTAAGGAAAAGATCACTACTATTACTTTTGGTGCTTTCTGTGAGCCCATCATTATCCCCACACACTTTCCTATCTCATCAGATATATCCACTATTCTAAAATTAGTGCTTATAAATCACCAGATTTTTTTTTTTTTGGTGTGGTATTGGGGATGGAACCCAGGGTCCTTCTACCTCTGGGCTACACACCTAGACCTATTTTATTTTTTGTTTGGAAACAGGGTTGCTGAGAACCTCATTGAGTTACTGAGGCTGGCTCTGAACCTGCGATCCTCCTGTCTCAGCTTCCCAAGTACTGGGATTACAACCGTGTGCCACCATGCCCGGCCACCAGATTTTTAAAATAGGTAAGCCATGTATATTTGCACTCCTTAACATTTTAGTTTTTCATGTTTTTGCTCATTACATAAACAGAAAAAGAACCTATTAATTATTCTTCTTTTATGATTTCGCTTTGTACTTAATATTGTGTCCCCAAGACTCACCCACTCATTTCCATTGTTGTTTAGCATTCCACTTGTGACCATGCTGCAATTTACTCATCCCTTCTACAGTTGGTGGAGATATGTGTTGCTTCCATTTTGTTTTTCCAAACATTGTGATGCTGAAGATCTGTGGGAACCTCCTAGCACATGGATGCAAGAGTAAAGGGCAGTAGCCTTAAAACTGGCAACTTAGTATAGGACTATGCAAATGCTTTCCATATGGTATGGGGCATGAATTTTCAAGGGAAAATATTTCCAAACCTTTTGCTTTTATATACATGTTTTTCTAAAATTTATCCCTGCAAGAACTTTCTCAGATGTAGGTTCTGATTTTCCATTTTGTATACAACAGACTTCTTCCCCCAACTTTATAAAACACATACCCTTCCTCTAGGCCAATCTTGCCATAATGTTTTATTTGGGGATGGGGAAAGCCCTAGAGTTCTAAACAAAGAACAGTTTGAAATATTGCTCCAGGATGGTCCTGAGAAAGTGAATTATTTGAATGTCTATTGTTATGACTGAATCGTATCCAACCAAAATCCTTAAAGTCCCAAGCCCTAATACAACAGCCTGTGTTTGGAGATAGGGTTTTTAAAGAAGCATTTAAGTTCAAATAATGTCCCTAGGTGGGCCTAATCCAATATGACTGATGTCCTTCTAAGAAGAGAAGAATAGGACACAGACATGTACACAGAGTAAGACAATGTGAAAACTTCGGGACAAGATGGTCATCTATCAGGAAGAAAAGAGGCCCCAGAAGAAACCAACCCTGCTAGCACCTTGATCTTGGATTTCTAACCTCCCAAACCACAATTATTTATTTATTTATTTATTTATTTATTTATTTATTTATTTATCTATTTATTTTTACTGGAGATTGAACCCAGGGGTATTCTACTTTTGAGCTACACCCAGCTCTTTTTATTTTTTATTTTGAAGCAATGTGTCACTAAGTTGCTACATGCTGGTCTCAAACCTGTGATCCTTCTGTTTTAGTTTCCTAAATACTGGGATTATGCCACTCACTATAAGGTACTTTGTTACCACAGCCCTAGCAAACTAAGACTCCTAGGTACAAGTCCTTTTGAAAGTCAGGTGTTTCAGTGTTTTGAATTGAACAACACTGAAAAAATTATCTAATTGGACTATTTGCATATTGATCATTGGAAATCATTTTTGTGATATAATAATTATGTGATTTTGACATATATCTTGAAAGTAACTCAAAGATTGAGTTATACTTTAATAACCATATCTCGTCCATTCCCTTCTTATTGATGTGCAAAGATTTTCTCATAGGTTACATCTATAGAAACAATAAATAGGAAACAATGCCTAACCTTTGAATTCTAGCAAAAACCAATATTTATCCACAAACAATTAGCTAAAGTTATCTCATTAGACGATAGCTTATTACTATTTTAGTGTTTGATAGTATTTATAAAATTAGAAAACATAATGCTGTTTTGATTGTTGTACACTATTTGTAAAGTGAACTCAATCAACAATTGATTTAAACATTTAAAAAATTCTAATTTCAATTCATAATCTTATTTTTATTGTAGAGAAGAAATATTAATCAAATACTTTCAAGTTTAGAATATATGGCATGAAAGTAAAATTCAGTATAAAAGACTTTGAGAAGATACAGAAGTAAAAAAGTAACACTGAAAAACGACATTCTGTTGAAGACCCTATTTTCGTGTTTTCTAAATAGATGTTGGTGAGTGTCAAGTTACTGTGCTATTTACATTCCATTGAAAACATTTAACAAAATGATGTAATAGTCTTATTTTAAAAGGTCATTACCACATACTGGAGCTTACATCATTTGCAACTTTTTAAACTTAGGGAAGAAACTTGGATGGTGATTTCAAAATATGGCACAGGGTATAGTTTTATAAAATTCTATTGGATGTGTAATAGCACAAAAGTTTAAAGAACACTGCTTGATAACTAAATAAAGCATTGATGTCTTATGGAATATGCTTATCATCAATTTTACAAAAGAATGCCACACCACAGAGATACATATTTAGCATATTGAAGTAAGTTCTTTCCCCCTATCTTCACCAATTTATGAAATTATCATTTTTACCAATATGTATGTGTATCCTACTAATATCTTTTTATGCTTTTAATTTGCATTTCCCTGATTACTAGTTAGATTGAGGTTTTTTTCATATATTTTTTAGCCATATGGGTTTCTTTTTTTGTAAAGGGCCTATTCAAGCTTTTGCACATATATTTTCTTTTGGGTTGTTTGTGTTTTTTTCTCACTATTCTGAAAGAATTCTTGACATAGTCTGGCTACCCTTTCTCAGATATTTTCTTCCAGCTCATGAATTTTATTTTATAGGATTATTTGATAGACAGAAATTCCAGTGCATCTTCACATCTTACTTAAAATTATTTCCCAACATCAAAATCATAAAAATTTTACTGTGTTCTGGAATTTCCCCTTCTAATTCTTTTTAAACCTGGAATTGATTTTTGTAGCTCAGTGTGAATGTATCCAATTTCATTCTTTTCACATAAGCGATAATTATAGCACCCATTATTGAAAACACCACCCTTTACCCATTGATCCAAAGTGCCACTTGTGCCATCAATCAACTTTCCTTATATGTACAGGTCTGTGTCTGGGCTCTACTGTGTTTCATTGGCTACCTTGTCTCTACTTATATTAGCCATTCATCAAGCCCATCTCATTCTGGGCATACCCCACTGCTCCGTTATTCCTGCAATTTAATGGGGCCATGTGACTGAATCCTACATGGAATGTACACAGAAGCTGTGTGAAGCACCTCCACACCAGACTCCTACATTTTTCCACGAGATCCTTCACGATCTCTCTTTTCTCAGGCCTGTGGCAGATACAAAGTGTACAATGGAAAATTTTGAGTCTATAATCAATGGCAGGAGTTCAGGGCTCTGAAAACCTGCATGATGCTCCTCCCTTCTGGCAGGTACTCCTCCCTCCCCCATCTGTGACCAACCTGTAGTGGACTTAAAAGAGCATTATCATTATCATCATCATTTGTTTAAATCTATATAGATAATTGAGAACTGTGTGATATTGACCTAAGATATATATCATATATATATCTCTCTCTCTCACACACACACACACACACACACACACACACACACAGATTCAATTTCCTGCCCTTTATATTTTTTATTTTGAAAAAGAGTTGGGGATAGAGCACATCTATATTAGAAAGTACATAGAAAAGTTACCAGGACAACTGCACAATTAGGCATGCAGGCACCAGAGTAGAAATGCGTGTCTTTTCCACATGTGGACAGTTTTCTAAAACCTGATCATGGCCCTGTTCCAATGAATGGCAAATATTGTCAATAGCTTTCCTACCTGAACAGAAACCATATTAAGAATTCTTTTTTCAAATTTAAAGGCAAACGTTTCTATTTTTTTTTTTCTTTTGCGGTACTGGGGATTGAACGCAGGGGTGTCCTACCTTCGCGCTACACCCCTGGACCTATTTTTTTTTTTTTTTGCTTTATTTTGAAACCGGGTCTCACGAAGTTGTGGAGGGCCTCACTAGGGGGAAAGAGAGAGAGAGAGAGAGAGAGAGACAGAGACAGAGACAGAGACAGAGACAAGAGAGAGAGGACAGAGAGAGCGCGCGCTGAGGCTGGCCACGAACCCCGATCCTCCGGTCTCCCCCTCCCAAAGTACTGGGATAACAAGCGTGCGCCACCATGCCCGGCAAACGTTTCTATTTTTATAGTCCTTCAGTGACATGGAGAACATCACTGTGCTGCCTTGAACATACAGAAGCAGCAGGACATGGTGGGTAAGACCAAGTGTGGCTTGTGCACCTGGCCTGGTTTTTACTCCCGGCTGTGCTGCATCCATTGCTCAGTGTCTTTGAGCACATTATTGACCTCTCTGTGCCAGGTTATTTATGAGATGGAGATGATAGGAGTCTTGTTTCATAGGGATGTTTTGGAATAAATGGGGTAAATTTTATAAAGCATCTAGAACAACTCCTAGCACTTAGTAAGTCTTGTTAAATGTGGGTTATCTGAGTGAATGACCATAAATTTGAGGCAATAGGTGAAAAAGATGAGAAATTCAAAATGAAGAATAATAGTGGAATTAGAAAGATATGTTATTCAAATAGAATATACAGAGAAACATAAGTACATATAATGGTCATATAATTTGATATATCTGTGTTTGGTTACTAAAAAGCTACATAAAAAGCCTTTTCACATTTTTATTTATTTATTTATTTATTTT
This sequence comes from Glis glis, assembly GCA_004027185.1. NCBI lineage: Eukaryota > Metazoa > Chordata > Mammalia > Rodentia > Gliridae > Glis > Glis glis. The sequence continues at coordinate 77,215 of PVJS01002105.1, read as the reverse complement.
TGGTGGTAGTTACCTCTGAACTAGACCCCAACCCTTTTTATTTTTTTGTTTTGAAACACGGTCTTGTTAAGTTGCTTAGAGTCTTGCTAGGTTGCTGAGATTGTCCTCGAACCTGTGGTCCTCCTATCTCAGCCTCCCAAGTACTGGAATTACAGGCATGCACGATCATGCCCAGCTACACAATAAGTTTTGAGATTTTTTTTTTAAGGCAGTTGCCAAAGGAGCTCAAATTATTGTCTTTTTATAAAAAGTATTATGAAAAAATTGAAAAGTTATGAAGCAAACAACTCTTTATTGATACATAAACACACAATAAATACAATAGATTTATTATACTTGAGGGTACAAATTGGCTTTAATCGTTTTGTTATCTTTCTCCAAATACTGTAAAATATATTTTAGGGTGACCATTACATAAACTCAGAAAAGACAAAGAGGACAAGATAATTAAAAATATACAATGCTTTATTGTCAAAAATAGACAAACTTTAATTTCCTTTAACAGGAATTTTAATTTAAGAGCCTTGGTAAGCCATCACCCTACTGTAAGCATAACAGGCAAGAGATTGAATGACAACTGTTAGTGGAAAAAGGATAACAGTTCTACATCCATGCTGAGAAGCCTCACCCATAGTCAGTGGTAGCGACTCTAAAACATCTACAGAAACACAGTGACCTTCTGAGCCCTGAACAATAACAGACATTCAAAACAACATTGACTGTCTACTGGCCTAGTCCTATAAAGACTGGCTTTGTGGTATCTTTCCAAGCATTTGACGAATTAAGTTAGAACACTTGCTCATTTGAACAGTGACATTTTCGTCACCTTTAGGATCAGTATCAGGATCACACCTGTTTTTGTAACACCAGGATGAAGACATCTGTCCCTACCACTCCGTCTCAGGATATGTGAAGTGGTGCTACTAGCTAGGGCAGGAGACCTGAATATGCTCCTTATTCATGACCCACAGGAAGGATGTGAAGACCTTACTGAATTCAACATTGTCATGTGGGGGCTTAATTCTCTCATTAACATAAAAAAGAAATATAATAAGCTAGTTAGTTGGAATAAGACAAAAAAGGCTTTTATTATTCCCTAGGGACAGGTACGAATGGTGAAAAGAAACTGGATGGGTACACTCATTATCTGGAACATGATTTTCATTCTCTAGTCTGTAGTACAAACCAGATCTCCAGAGCCAAAGCAGACTTTGTAAATATAAACATCTCCATAATTAAAAGTGGCAGTGTGTAGCTACCTCCTTTGAAGATTGGGGTTAAAGAGAGATAGCTCAATTCCCAGAAAAGGCCAGAGATGTGATAACACTGACATGTGAGATGGTTCATCTGAGATTAAGCATATGCAACACTGAAAATAAGTTATATTACCAAATGAATCTGAATGGGACTGGATCTAAGAACTCTGTCCCCATTATTATAGGTTGGTTTTCCTTATTCACTCAATGGAATCAACTACATGCAAAAAAAAAAAAGTTTAACATTCCATTTTTCTAGTTTAAAGATAACATTTGATATTTGAGAACTAAGAAAACCAAGCTTATATTATACCATTAAGTCATTTAGAGTAATACTGCGGTTACTGAAGTGAGGTTTGAGTTTTTGTTGTCTCCTGTTGTCGCTGTGACATTTCTCACTCTTATCTAAGGTGAAGTTTTAATTAAGCTCACTCATTTATTCTCCCCTAAGAACTCTTCAAATTCCAGTAGGAGTAGGAAATTGGTGGGAAATTGGTGGTATAGGCTTCTGGATGCTTAGATGGGCTGGACATCTTTTAGTAGGATTCTGTGATTGAAAGGATCATTTTTAGAACTTAGAGGAAAAAAAGTAAGACCTGGTTTATATGGTGTATAACCAAGACTACCGGCCAAAAGTTGTGAAACCAAATATAAAACTAAAGCGGACTGCGTCTTTTTCTTCCTTATTCCACTTCATTCCATCCTGTAAAAAATGTGATATTTGCAGAAAATGTACACTCTCTTGGGTTATCCCTCAAAAGCTACAAAATCAGCCCTTTAGCTATGGTTGCTATGAATGAGAAACACAGAGAGAAGATGTCCTAAATTTGGGGGTTCTTGTTGAGGGCAGGTAGGGCAAACTACGAACGACTTTAACTGAGTACCTGCAGAATTTTATTACTCAATCACAAAAGAACCTTTATTTTTTTTTTTAATTCTTAGCACTCTTCAATGACTGTGGTTCCAATCAGAGAGTAAAGTTTTTTCTTAACAAGTCGAAATCCTGAACTGAGGATCAGAGTTCGCCTAAGGCCAGATGAGAAGCGACCTCTACTAAAGAAGAAGTCCCTGAAGCTAGTCCAGGAGCAGTTCTCCTGCTTAAACACAAGGGTCAGCTCAAAAGTGGGCACCACACTAGCGTCACACACAATCCTATCCAGTTTTTTACATACATTTTCAATTTCCAAGTTCACGTGCATCACACAACCTCGAAGGCCACAGGGTTCAGTGGAGGACAGTCGCAGGACATCTTGAGCGATTCTCTGGGTCAGTTTCTCAGGGACAAGGACCTTTGAGCAACCGAGTTTGGTCTGCTTTGATTTGGACAGACAGTTCTCTAGCATTTTAGCCAAATTCTGGCAGGTTGTCTCCTCAAATACCACCTCGTTGAGGTTGGGTTCAGGAACAACATAATCCCAGTAGTCAAAATCTGCAGGAAATTAAAGATTTAGATAAGAAGAGAGGGATCCAGGAGTAAGCAACACATCAAGAAAGCAACACTGGTTACTTCTATGTATTCTACCTATCTGTTCCTAAGTTTTCTTTGGGATTCAGTGGACTTAATTTGCTGCTAACTAGTTAGGTAATACAGAGTCATTTAACCTCTCAGGACTGAAAGCAAATCTAAGACATAAAGGTTTTGATAAATAAGGTGGATTGGATAGAACCATTTATCTTTAAGTTTATATGCATACACACACAATCATAAAGACTACATAAAAATCTATTTGTGGTTATCTGAGGTTACTAGTGAGTTTCTTCTTTCTTGGCTTACTTGATTATAGGAGTTTTCTAACTTTGTTTTACAGAGAACATGCATTACTTCTGGAATATAAATGGTCATTTTTTTGACTAAGGCACTTGTTGCTTGCTAACTCTAGGAACGCATGTATCATAAAATACAGATTTTTTTTGTGATTGTTCTTAAGTGAGTTTGATGAACTATATCAAATATCTTTCAAATTTGTGTTTTTCTTTAAAAGTCCTCATTGGAATGGCCTGGAGACCCAATTTTAGCTTCAACCTCTTTGAGTGCTCAGAGAAGAGAAGACCTTTGAGGTTCACGAGGTTATTTATAACTGGCTGGGTAGTTTTTCTTAGCCAAGCAAAACAAAACAGTCCTAGGAAAACAAAATTAGATTTGCTCAAAGGAAAAAAGATAGCTCTGCATTTGGTCACCTACCTCCCAAATTAATCCTCCCACTTGGCAGGATGCCACACCACACACACAGTCCCTAGGGCAGAGCACGGGCAAACACACTGCCTGCTCCCCTCCCAAGTCTACTTGTCTTCAAAGGTTACTACACTTCTTTCTCTCCACTTCATGTGTACACCTACATCATATTTTAATAGCTAATACATTCCAAATCATAAGGGCTCCATATTTTTATCTAGGCTGAAGATATGAAACTTTAGAGTTGTGGCCTTATAAAATTAGGTCGTCACCTAATTTCACCTTCTAAATGAGGAAGGCCCAAAGAGCTTAAGCAACTTATCTCTGATCATATTGCTCTTTGGTGGCAGAGCAACGTGTTAACTTAGAAACTGCTGTTTCAAATTGCAAATGACATGTCTAGCATCACTGCTGTTATAAAGTTTCTTTCTGACATTGAAAGTGGATCAATGGGGACATCCACAAATATAATCCTACTCACTAATAAAAAGGAACACGTCGATATAAGCAAAGACATGGAAGGACCTCCAAAATACTGGGAGTGGGAAAGAAACCGGATACAAAATAATACACATTATATTACTCCATTTATGTGAATCTCTAAAGGCAAAACTAACTTACAGTAACAAAAAGCAGATGGGTGTTCCCCGGGGAAGGGAAAGAGTGGCAATTGATGGCAAATGAGCACATGGAAATTTTGGGGGTGAGTGTGATGACATTGGTTGCACAAGTAAATACACTACTTAAAACACACATACCTGTACACTTAACCTCACAAGCAGTAGGATAAGGAACTTAATCCTAGCAGCACACCAGAACGAGGCAACACTTCACTATTTTATTTTTGCTACTTTCGTTTCTTCTGGACAGACGATGCTAGAAAGTTTGGAAAGGGATCTTAGACTTTGTGGCATCCTTTACCTTGAGGAAGGGCGCGAAGTCGCATGCCTGCTGACTAGATCTACCTAGGGGCTGCGACCTTTGGAGTGCAGAAAGGTGGGTAGCTGGGAAACTCACCACTTAGCAGGTTCTCGGGATGATAGCCACGGTCCAGCAGCTCTGAAATGCTGGCTGGATTCTTACTGCTCAAACTGCCAGTTGCAACCATGGTCAACGGCTCTGTTTCCCTCGCGGGGCAGAACGGCCTTTCTGGGTCGCTGGAAAAAGGAGGAGAGAAGAACAGATTTGCAAAAGCAGGTAAGACGTGCAGAGGCTCCTAAATAAAATGCCCGGCGTCGCCGGCGCGAACTAGCCCAGGCATTGCTTTTCCAATGGGAGGAACCGGCCTCCCTCCGCCACTCAAGTTTACAAAGCCCCGGGAGCGCAGACGCACTACAGCCACAGCCTGAAACTAACTCCAAAGTTAGCAGGACTAGGAAGCGACTTGCGCCTCGGAGCCCCCAGCCCCTGCTTCCTCCACCAGAGTCGCCACCTCGCTCACCTGCCGGGAGTTCGCCGGGGCGGACGCACTCGCCCGCGATGCTGAGGGGTAAACGGAGGCAGGCACCCCCTCAGGAGCCCTCTCCCCGGCAGCGACCCGCAGACCCAAGCAGCGATCGGCGCCCCGCGAACCAGCGCAGGCTCCTCCAAGCAGCCTCGCCTCCCCGCGGCGAGCACTTTATAGGTCCAGCCTCCTTCCCCGGCCCGGCCCGGCCCGCCCACCTCCGCGCCCGGCCCGCCGCGCCCCGGCCCGCCCTCCTGGGCAGGTCGCATTTCAGCCCTTAGCGGGCCCGGGCAGCGCGGGGAGTGGAGGCGAAGCTTGGGGTCGTAGGACACCTGCTGTTTCCTGGGTCGGCCACGGGTCACGGCGACCTTAATTCCGGTGCACGACTCGCCCGAGTGACCAGCCGCCCCGCGCCACCGACCTGGTTCTTCGGTGCGACCCCTGCCCGCGCGCCTGCACGCCGAGGATGCCCGGGCCCTGGCGGAGATGCTTCGCCGGCCACGGGAAGCTCGGTGCCCTTTGCCATCACCACGACCCGAGGCTCCGCTGTGCCGCCCGCCCTGAACACTGGTTTAAGTCGATGTTCAGTGAGCATCATTCATGCACACGTTCTGGCCTCGGATCCAGTCGACTCTGCTCCGCACCCCAGGGTTTCTGTATGGCCAGATCTGTAGAAGGCCTCCCAGCATTTTAGGAAGGGTCTTAATTACCCGCTGCGCCCCGGGCTCCCCGGCATCCTCAGTGCCGAGCCGTCTATGACTAAAGCCTTTTCTCCGCGGGAAGGGTGAGCCTGGCACTCTATTAGATCTGGCCCCAGAGCGCGGGAGCTTGAATCGAGGGAGAGTTTGCCAAGAAATTAAACAAAACCATTAGTGGGATCTTAGCTGCCTCCTCCGCCCGCCCCATTGTTGAGAGCAATTGCCATTCCCAGAGGCAGAAGTTGCTGGCGGGCCCTGTTGGAAGGAACTTGGGCTTTGGCAGTCTTGACGGGATTTGGGGGGAATGAGAATACAGAGTTTTATATCCGGCTAGGGATAATCCCTGTGACGCTTCAGGCTCAGTCCTGAACAGGAGCGCACAGAGGAAGAGAGGCGCCCTGGAAAGAGACAATATGCCTACCCACCATAAACAAGAAACCAGACTTTATGTTTTCTTCCAAAGTTTCGAAGCCATTCTTTCCCCGCTTTGGTGCACCACTAGTAGATGCTGGGCAGTCTCAGTAATGACGGGGTGGTGAGAGGATGGAAACGTGGAGATGCCTGAGGAAGGGCTTTCAACAAGCAGAGGACCCAGCTTGGCTCCTGGGTCCTTTAGGGTTACATGTGGAGGATCAGCAGGTTAGGGCCTTGAAAGGCAGGATCAGCTGTCCAGGCTAAAATCTCCTAGTTAGAAAAACAACAGAAGGGGTAAGAAGAGTGTGATAAACAGATCAGTGGGAGGACATTCACAGGCAGAGCGGCAGAAATTAATGCCAGCTTGACAGTCCATTTTTAACTCGACGGAGGCAGCTGCAGACCTGAAGGTCAGGCGAGCTAAGGAAGGAGGTGCTGATAGGCTGGTCTTTGAAAGCACAGTTCCACATCTATTTCAATAACAAAAGTGGAAAATAAACAAGCCCGTTTAAGCCAATTAAAGAGCAGTGTCTGTGGCTGGTGTGTTCAGGACCCATAATCGGGCCCCTGGTCAGGTCTCTGATGCCAGCTCCTGGCAGTCTGTCCCGGGCAGGCCACCGGAGCCTCCAGTCCTTATCTAGGCAGCATTATTAACTTGTTAAGTCTCATCTTCTCAAATGTGGGACACCTCTAAAAACTTGAACTGAGCAACAAATAGATCACTTATGTTAACATCTGAGAAAATATTATGTCTTTATTCTGTTCTTTTGAGAAAATAATAGGTGAATGATTAGAGAATTTCATATACTTTCTTTTTTTTTTGGTGGTAATGGGGATTGAACCCAGGGGCATTCTACCTCCGAGCTACACCCCCAGCCCTATTTTTTATTCTTTATTTTATTTTATTTTTTGCGGTACTGGAGATTGAACGCAGGGGTGTTCTACCTCCGCGCTACACCCTCGGCCCTATTTTTTTATGCTTTATTTTGAAACCGGGTCTCACGAAGTTGCGGAAGGCCTCACTAGGTAGAGAGAGAGAGAGAGAGAGAGAGAGAGAGAGAGAGAGATTGCGCGCGCGCGCCGCGCGTGTGCGAGCTGAGGCTGGCCACGAACCCGGATGCTCCAGTCTCCGCCTCCCAAAGTACTGGGATTATAAGTGTGCGCCACCACGCCCGGTTTTTATTCTTTATTTTGAAACAGGGTCTCACTAAGTTGCAGAGGGCCTCACTAAGTAGCTGAGGCTGGCCACGAACCCGGATCCTCCGGTCTTGGCCTTCCAAGTACTGGGATTACAAGTGTGCGCCACCACACCCAGCTTCATATACTTTAATATATATTACATGTGAATATATGTAAAGGTTATATAAGCTCTAGATTATGATTTACAACCTTTTTATTTGCAGTACTGGGGATTGAACCCAGGGGCATTCTACCTCTGAGCTACACCCACAGCCCTTTTTTTTTATTCTTTGTTTTGAAACAGGGTCTCACTAAGTTGTGGAGGGCCTCCCTAAGTAGCTGAGGCTGGCTGTGAACCTGCGATCCTCATGTCTCAACCTTCCAAGTACTGGGATTACAAGCATGCACCACCATGACCGGCTCAACCTATTTTAATGTGTAAATTTCATTGAAATATTTGCAGAGTTAAAAACTTGGGACTTAATGGGTTAAGGATGCTGCTGCCTCTTACCTGCCTCCAAGGAGAGTTATTAGAATTAAGGTAATAAGTGATCTGAAACTACAGCAGTGAAATAAAGAAATTACCCATTTCAATTTCCTTAGGGTATTTATGCATAACTCATAAACTAAGTACTTCCATAGGGCCAGAAATGTCATGGGAACTTCTAGAAAGCAGCAGTTACTCTTGGCTTACCTAAGTAAAATTTTGCAACACCCTTTTGGGATTTTACTGCAGAAAACTATCTATGTGCAGAAGACTTCAAATAATATCATTCCTTTTGATTGAATGACTCGTATTCTCAGGAATTATAGGTAATAAGGAATGATTGATATAGAACACATACCTGGAATAATTAACAAAGATTGTCCATTTTTATCTACTTAAAATAGTAAAAAATACATTTTATCATCAGTTTGCATCTTTGCAAGGTTAAGCAGCTGGTTTTTTTTTAAAGCATAGTACAGAATTAGGGGAAGTTAAGTACCTTAATAGTCTTGTCATGAGATGACATATTCAGTCTATCAGATTTTTAAAAAATTGTTAATTAATTAATTAATTAATTATCGCCCTGGAGGTTGAACCTCAGGGACATTCTACCTCTGAATACAAAGAATACAGCCCTTTTTATTTTTTTATTTCGAAACAGGGTCTCGCTAAGTCGCTGAGGCTGGCCTCGAACCTGAACTTGCAATCCTCTTGTCTCAGCCTACCAAGTACTGGGATTAAAGGCATGTGCTACCATGCCTGGATATATTGTTAGTTTATAACTGAAAATTTATCCTGTTGGTGTATTTCAGGTGTTTATCAAATCCAATGATAAAGTACATTTTATTGTTGTTTCACTGTATCTAACTAATACTAGAAAAACTGTGGGGGTACTTACTGGAGATAATAGTTGTGTATGAAAAGAATCTAATTGGTTAAATAATTTTCTTGTCTTTCATATGCCAATATATTATAGCAAACTATTACAATCATAAAGGCCTCTCAACTTAAGTGTGCTTGTTACTATGGTTTACTCATCTACATACTTCAAAAACAAAAAGAAATAGCAATAACAAATAGCAACTGTATGTTCATCTGATGTATATGCAAATCTTTAAGTTCCAAACACCCTATGCATAAATATAGTGTTCACAATATCATTGCTTATGTAAAGCAAAAATCCAGAATACTAGGGCTATTACAAAAATAAAATGAATAAATGGTACTTTTCATGCATGATTATAGGAAATGCTGATGTCTTGTGCATTCATGACTTGGAGCATTGAATAGTTATTATATATTTCACCAGCTAATTTTCTCACTTTATTCAGTATAAGCCATTGTTCCTGAACTTTTATTAACCCATTTACTTATCTCATTTAATAAAGTATAACATCTGAGGAAAAATTACTGGGATTTTAATCTGTACAGTGGATGCAGGGAGGATTCACAGGACAAGGAAGTTGATCTGTTCAATATCCAAGCTCCTTTCGCAAACTTGTAGGGTTGTTGTGAGGATTAACAGAAACGCTTTAAATCAATGCTAAATATTATTGCTTTATAAACAAATATGAGATATTTAAATGAACACCATCTCTATCTTTCCCTGGTTGTGCAATTTTGTAAATCAGGTGTCTACGTGAAGTGCTTAGAACAGGTCCTGGTATAAGGCAAGTGCTTAGTGAGTTTTTCTTATTGCAGTTATTCTTGCTCTGAAATTGTAGTTATCTGGTTCAGTGCAACAAGCAAAGGGCTAAAGGGGTTAAGGAAGTATTGTTAAAGTAGAACAACATTTATGGTCTTCTCTGTTTGCAGGAAATCTGGAAAATATTTGCCATTGATTAGGAAAGCCTTTTTAAAATTTATTTTTATAATACATCCATTATAACGTGGGAAACCATGGAAGAGATCTCCCAGTGATATGTAAGAAAATAATGTGGATGAAAAATCACCTTGGTGTGAAATACAGAGTTATGTGTGCTAGTTTCCATTATTAATCTAGGAAATAGTTTTCTGGAAATAAATGAAATTTATAGACAATTAAAATTATTGACTACAGAATCTCCCAACTGTTTCAAGATATGTATTTCCCTCTGTTAACATTCTGGATGAGATATATCATCATCATTTTTATTTGTCTTTGAGGATGCTCCAACCAAAAAGATTTTACATATAATGGTTAAGTATACAATGTGAGTTATTCTATATTATGATAAAGGATTTCACATTAAGTAAGGTAATGTGAACTCTTATCTAGTATAAAACAAAAACACAGCCCAATTAAATAATATGTAATATCTGCTGCTAAAAGTTGAGAGAAACTTCCAGTAGCAGGAGGCATTGCTTCTCTAAATTTAATCAGAGAAACTGTTACCATAGTGACCTATCTCTTAAAATAGTTGTATGATTTTGTTCTTGTCATACAAACAATGCTATGTATTGTCTCTCTTTGAATAAAAAAGCGAATAGGCTTAAAGGCAGACATTTAACTTCTTTTCCTTAATTATGAAAAGATTTGCAATTCAGGTACCCATTGTCAGAGAATGTAAGCCAGGAGCATGGAGTAGGTCCTTGACATTTTTCTAGGAACGCATCTTAAAACCTTTGCAAGCTCCAAATGTGAGAATACCTCTATGGCATAGGATTTCTCTGGAATTTTTTCTGTGCGTGAAGATATGAAGGTCTGTGCTCATTCAGGTGTTGGCCCTTCACAGGTCCTCCCCCCGTACCTGCCAAGCATACTCTTCTGTTGAATTAGCTTTTATAGTTTTTGTCATTCATGAATATGTTCCTACAAAATTACCCATTCTTCATAACATAAACCCATGGGTTTATGTTATGGGTTAGAGAACTGAATCAATGAATGAGTAGAGAATGAACAAATAGAGAATTGAATCAATGAATGCCAAGTGTCAGGTAAATACAGGCTTCTGCGGAGACTAGTCTTTGTATGGGGTCTAATTGCCAGGTGTGGTGGTGCACGCCTATAGTCCTCGATTCGCAGGAGGATGTTGTTTTACTGTATTTTGTGCTGCTATAATGGAATACCTGAGAGTGGTTAATTTATAATGAATAGAAATTTATTCCCTACAGTTCTGGAGGCTGGGAAGTCCAAGGTTAAGGGGCCTATATCTGTGGAAGAAGGCAGAAGGGCAAGAGAGCATGAGAGAGAGAGAGAGAGGGAATATATATATGTGTGTATGTATATATATATATATATATACATACATATACATATATACATATCAAACTCATTTTTAAATTAGGAACCCAGTCCTGTGACAACTGACCAACTCCTTCAGAGCCCTCATGACCTAATCACCTCTTTTTTGGTGCTGGGGATTGAACCTAGGGGTGCAGGTGCTCTACTCTGAGCTACACCCCAGGACCTATTTTATTTTTTATTTTGAGACAGGGTCTCACTAAGTTACTGTGTGCAGGCCTCCAATCTGTGATCCTCCTGTCTCAGCCCCCAAGTACTGGGATTTCACCACCACACCCAGTTCAAATCCCATTATGTTCCACGTCTCATCACTGTTGCATTGAGGATTATGTTCCCAACACACTTCACTTGACGCTATGTACGTATATGAAATTATCAATGCCAATCTCAGTATCATGTACAGGGAAGGGGAGGGAGTGGTGTGGGATCGGGGGTGAAGCTCACCAAGTGCTGTGTGCATGTATGTCCCTATCGCTCTGAACTTATGATGCTGTGTGATTATAATGTGCTAATAAAAGTATGTTTTAAAAATTCCCAACACACAAACTTTTGGGGACACATTCAAACCATAGCAGTATGATAAAATTAAAGGAGGTCTATGGTGCTACATGAACACAATAATATAAACACTGATGTATTTTAAAGGAAGATTTATAGCCTTGCTACTCACAGTGTGTTTCATGGACCAATAGCACCTGCATCACTTAGAAGCTTGAAAGAAATCAGAATCTTAGGCCTCACCCCAGACCTGCTGCTACAGAACCTACTTTTTAACAAACTTCTCCAGGTGATGCGTATTGTATGCAATTGAAGTTTAAGAAGCATCAGTTTTAAAGGGAGTAAATAAAACCATAAGACCACCTAAACATTCATAAAACTATTTCCAGGCTAATAATTAAAAAATGTTTATTGAGGCCAGGTGTGGTGGCACAGGCCTATAATCCCAGTAGTTGGGAGACTGAGACAGGAGGATTGCAGGTTTAAGGCCAGAATCAGCAATTTAGCAAGACTCTGATTCAAAATAAAAAAGGTCTGGGGGTAGAGCTTGGAGGTGGAATGCCCCTGGGTTCAATCCCCAGTACCAAATATATATATATATATTTTAATTGAGTAGCTAACATGTTAAATATATTATTTAATTGGGTACCTACTATGTGAAAAATATGGGCTTCATGCAAGGTAGATCGATTCTCAGCTGGGCAGATGCTTGTCTAGTCTTTGTAGCTCAATGCAGACATAATGGCTCTAATGAACCTAACACATTCTGCATGGTTCTTAAGCCTTCGACCTGGCTCATAAAACTACATACAGTTACGTGAAAAGAGTCTGGCTGTCAGGGAAGACTGTATTATATAAAAATTAAGTCCTGTTTTGATAAACTTGAGAAACAATCAAATCATGAATTAAATTCAGACTTAATGGAATAGAAGCCCATGTGTAACATAGGAAGGGGCTTACATTGTGAAATGTAATTGGTCTATAGAAAGTTGTATTTGGAAACAACTAATAATATATATATGTGTGTGTGTGTGTGTGTGTGTGTGTGTGTGTGTGTGTGTGTATGTGTGTGTTTCTATACTTTCTTTCAATAAAATTATATATACACATATATCTTATATATAGATATAGATATCTTATTATTTCCAAATTACCAGAACAGGTAAATACAGTTATACATGTATTCATTTCTTCTACTGTAATTGTACTATAATATGTATTTTAAGACATTGACTTGGTTTTTGAAATATTGTGTTTGTAATTGTAAACTATTTTTATAGGTGATATAAGTCATGTAAAGGAGATAAGTCACAAAGGCTGAGAGTCAGGAGGTGTCAGTGGAATTGTAAGCACAGTGAAGGGCATTCAGTGTAGCACCTGGTGTATCATTCCTATGTTGAGCAATAAATGGTATTTAACAAATTAATTTATGGCATTGCATAGCTACCATTACAGCTGGCTTAGGTGATGCATGCTAAAAGTTTATAAAATAGTGCTCATCTATGAATGTTCAACAGAGCAGCACACTTTAGTGGTTTGACTTTAGACTCTTAGTTAATCAGACTAGTCTTCAAATTCTGGCTCTGCCATGAGTAGGCATTGTGAAGTCAACTTAAATCCCTTGATGCTCCTCATCTGTCATGTGCAAGATTAAGTGATAGAACATATGTTGAGTTTCTGACGGTGCAACTGGTATGTGTTGAAAGCTCACTCACAGGCGATTATCTCAAACCTACGCACCAGTATGAGTTTGTTCACGTGAATGTGCAAAATTCTATGGCAGCAAATAATTCATCAAGTGCTATGTTGGGTTTCTCAGGATGGTTGTAGATTTTACTCTGAATAAAATTGATAATTGAGAGGGCATTTGCTGGAGAATTAGGAGACCAGACCTCTCATAGAGCCTGTATACTGACTTGCTTTCTGACTTTGACTAGGAAGAGACAACATAATTACTATTTTAGTGAGAGGCTAAGAAGAGATATACCCAGGGTGGAGGAGGAGAGTTATATAGATTTCAGAGCTATAGAGAACAGGGTTGGGTTTTTTGGCCATTTCTAAGAGGTAGTAAGACCTTGAAGGAGAGTGGGATAGATTTCTCACGTTTGAAAAGAGTCTATTTTTTTTTTTCGGTGTGTGTGTGGTACTGGGGATTGAACCCAAGGGCGTTCTACCTCTGAGCTACACCCCCAATCCTATTTTCTTTTTTATTTGGAAACAGGGTCTCACTAGGTTGCCAAGAGTCTCATTGTGTTGCTGAGGCTGGCCTCGAGCCTGCAATCCTCCTGTCTCAGCCTCCCAAGTACTGGGATTTCAGGCATGCACCACCATACCCAGCACATTCTTGCTATTCTTGAAGGAAAGAGGGAGCAGATGAAACGGCCATATCTGATGGTATGCTGAGAGCAGGGGTGATAAACATCTAGTTGTAGCCTATGGGAGATTCAAGAACAGTCTCCATCTCCACCTGTTATAGTTTTGATCTGGAATGTCCTCCAAAAGCTCATGTTTTAAAGGCTTGGTTCCAGGTTGATGATGGCGGTGTTGGAAACTCAGGAGGTGGGGCCTAGTTGGAGAAAACTCACTCTTTTTAATGTGGCATTCTATGAATTTTGAATGATGCATACAGTCATATAACTACCGTCACCAACATCAATAAATACAGCAGTTCCATCACTACAAAGTAGTATGTGCATCTGTAGTTAACCCCTCATCCCATCCCTAGCCTCCGGCAGAAGATGATCTCTTCCAGAGTGTCGTACAAATGAGATTGCACAGTGTACGTCTGGTTTATTTCACCTGGCATAATGCCTCTTGAGAGTCATCCAGGTTGTTGTGAGTATAAGTAGTTCTTTTTATTTCAGAGTTCAATTGCATTGCACAGATACATACCACAACTTGTTTATCCACTTACCCACTGAAGGAAATCTGAGTTGTTTCCAGGTTCTAATGATTATAAATGAACTAATTATATTCCTATACGACCTTCCAGATTTGAGTGTGAACGTATATGTCTTAGTCAGCATTCTTACTGCTATAATCCAAAGACTTGACCATGTAACATAGAGGAAGGAAGATTTATTTGCTCAGTTTCCTTGGGGGATTTTGGGTTCAGTCCATGTGAGGCCAGGGACCACAGATCTCAGGGCATGGCCATGGCAGGAAGCAGCGAGAGGGAGAATGCAAGGCTGCACTCTCACATCATGGAGGCCAGAAGCAAGAGAAAGCAAACAAGCAGGCAAGGGGATTCCAAGATACAAGCACAATCCCAAGGCCACACCCCCAGGGACCTGCCTTCTCTAGCCACACCCCACCAGCCTAGGTTACCACCAAGATAAATCCATTTATCTACTGGATTTATCTATTGATAAGATTACAACCCTCATGACTTAACTATATCAACCTTGAGCTCTTCAAGGGTCACCCTCTATCTGATAATAACAATAAATTTTCATTTCTTATGGATAAATACCTAGCAATGGAATTTCTGAATCATAGAGTAGCTGCATGTTTAATTGTATAAGAAACTACCAAGTTGTTTTCTAAAAAGGCTATTCCATTTTGCATTCCCATAAAAAATGTTTAAGTGTTCCAGGTGTATATAGTCTTTCCTTGATACTATTCTCTCTCTCTCTCTCTCTCTCTCTCTCTCTCTCTCTCTCTCTCTCTTTGTGGTACTGAGGATGAAACCCAGGAGCCTTCTACCTCCGGGCTACATCCCCAGCCCTATTTTATTTTTTACAACTATTTGTGTGTGTGTGTGTGTGTGTGTGTGTGTGTGTGTGTGTGTGGTACTGGGGATAGACCCCAGGGGCATTCTACCTCCAAGCTGTCCCATTTTATTTCTTTTTTTTTCAAGATCCATTTTATTTCTTATTTGGAAACAGGGGCTCACTAGGTTGCTGAGAGCCTCACTAGTTGCCGCGGCTTTGCACCTGCGATCCTCCTGTCTCAGCCTCTTAAGTACTGGGATTATAAGTGTGCGCCACTATGCCAGGCCTATTTTATTTTTTATTTGGAAACAGGGTCTGGATAAATTGGCTAAATTGCTAAGAGCCTCACTAAGTTGCTGAGGTTGGCTTCCAACCTGCGATCCTCCTGTCTCAGCCTCGCAAGTACTGGGGTTACAGGCGTGCACCACCATGCCCGGCTTCTCTCTCTTTTTAATTTAGGTCCTTCTCATAGGAATGTAATGATATCTCCTTGTGGTTTTAGTTTTAATTTCTCCAACGATTCAAGGTGTTCAATATCTTTTAATGAGCCTGTATGTCATCCTTATATCTTCTTTGGTGAAACACATATTCAAATCTTTTTCCTATGTATTTCTAGTGAATTATGTTTTCTTATTATTGAGGCTTGAGAGGCTTTTATATATTCTGGATATAAGTCCTAAATCGGATCTGTGTTTTATGAGTTTTTTTTTTCAAGTCTGTGGTTTGTGTTTTTATTCTAACAGTGTCTTGAAGAAAAGTTTTAAGTTAAGATAATGTCCAACTTAACATTTTTTTTTTGGTACTAGATATTGAACTCAGAGGCATTCTACCTTTGAGCTACACCCCAGCTCTATTTTTACTTATTTATTTATTTTTTTGTGGTACTGGAGATTGAACCCAAGGGCATTCTACCTCCAAGCTACAATACCAGCCCTATTTTTTTTATTCTTTATTTTGAAACAGGGTCTCACTAAGTTGCGGAAGGCCTCACTAAGTAGCTGAGGCTGGCCGCGAACCTGGATCCTCCGGTCTCAGCCACCCAAGTACTGGGATTACAAGTGTGCACCACCATGCCCGGCTTATCATTGTTTTTATGGGTCATAATTTTTGCATTATGTCTAAGAAATTTTTTCCTAAGTCAAAGTCATAAAGATATTTATAGTATATTTTCTTCCACAAATTTTATAGTTTCATATTTGAGTTACTTTTCCCATATGATGCCTGCTAGGTATGGACTGAAGCTTTTTTTTGGCATATAAATGTCCAATTGTTCCAGAACCATTTGTTATTTTTTTATTGAATTGACTTTTCATCTTTGTAAGAAATAAACTAAATACACACACACACACACACACACACACACACACACACCACACACGTGTCACTGTATCGCTGGTATTTATTCTATCTTATTAATTTATGTCCATCCTTCACCAATATTACACTGTTATAAAATTTGAGATAAAATAGTGTGAATCTTCTAAATCTGTTCTTCTCTTTCAAAGCATTTTGGCTTTTCCTATGTATTTTCATAAGAATTTAGAATCAGCTTGCAGGTTTCAGAAGAAAATGTCTGCTGGGATTTGAATGGAATCGCACTGAATCCGGATCTGTTTGGGGAAATTTGCATCTTAACTGTTTCAGTTTTCCGACAATGAACACGATGCAACTCTATTCAGGTCTTTGATTTGTTTCATTAGAGGTTTATAGTCTTTAGCAAACAGAAACTGCATCTATTTTCTTGGATTTATAGCTAAATATTTCATGTATTTTTATGGTATTTGAAAATTCCAGTTCATTGCAAGCCTACAGAAATGCAATGGAAATACAGAAATACTACATAGAAATACAGAAATAAAATATACAAAAAAATCTGACCCGCTCTACTATCTTTTTCAGGAATCCTTTGAGATTTTCTCCACAAGCAATCATGTTGTCTGAAAACACAGTTTTAGTTTTACTCCATTCATTCCAATCTGAATGCCTTTATATTCCCTTCCTTTATTGTACTGATGAGGACCTCAATGTTGAATGAGTGGTGAGCCAAGACCTTTTTGCCTTGTTCCCACTCTCAGGGGAAGGCATTTGGTCATCCATCATCATCTGCAAGATTAGCTGCAGGTGTTTAGGGATGCTCTCTATCAAGCTGAGGAAGTTCGGCACTGCTCTTTGTTTACTGAGTGGTTTTATCATAAATGGATTTAAAATTTGCCAAATACTTTTTCTGTATATTTTGAGACAATTATATGGTTTTCTGCTTCAATATGTTGATATGGTGAATTAAATTTGTTGATTTTAAAATGCTGAACCAGGTTAACATTTCCTGATGTATTTGCTCCTAATGTATTATTATTTTTATATTTATGGCTTCAATTTGCTAATATTTTTTGAGGGATTTTGCTTCTATTTCATGAAGAATATTGTTTGGCATTTCCTTCCTTCCTTCCTTCCTTCCTTCCTTCCTTCCTTCCTTCCTTCATCTTTATCTAGCTTGGGCATCAGGAGAATGCTGGTCTTATCAAATTATTTATATAGTGTTTTCTTCTCTTCTGTTTTCTGGAAGAATTTGTGTAGATTTGATATTGATATTTTAAGTTTATTTTTAAATATCAGCTTATTGAAAAAAGACTTTCCTAACATCTCAATCCAAATTAGATCCCCTCTATTATTAGCTATCTTAGTGTATTTTTCTTGTAGATTTTATCATAATGTATAATTATAAATCTATTCAAGGTTTATTTATTTAATGTTTTCATCTTGTTCCAAGAGCCTAGGCCCATGTATGTGTTGTTTACTATTATATATCTTTTGCTTTGCACCTTGTCTGACACCTAATAGGTTTAATAAATAATTGGCTGGGTAAATAAACGAGTTTCTAGTAATTAAAGAATGTCATTATTCATTACTTGTCAGCACAGTTCTGAGCATTATAACTATAATTAACTGTTATGGTTAGATATAGAATGTTCTCTGAGGAACTCATGTATTAATGTTTAGAATCAATATAATTAAGTCATGATGGTTGTAATCTCATGGGAGGATAAATTCATTGTAATGGGTTTACTGGATGGTAACCTAGGTGGATGGGGTTTGGCTGGAGGAGGTGGGTTCCTGGGTGTGTGGCCTTAGGGACTGTGCTTTTGTCTTTGAAACCTCTTGCTTGCCTGCTTGCTTTGGCCTCCGGGGATGTGAGAGCAGAGCTCTTGCTCTCTTACTTTCTCTGCTTCCTGCCATGCCCTAAGCTCCTCAGACCTGGCCTCAAATGGACTAAACCCTGAAATCTGCAAAATCTGTGAGCAAATAAATTTATCTTTCTCTAAATTCTGTGTGGTCAGGCTTATTGGGTTGCAGCAATGAGAATGCTGTCTGAGACACTTCTATGTATTTGTGTAAACTTTTCATAATGACCAAGAAAGTACTTCAGATATAATCCTTTTTTTTTGTGGTACCAGGGATTGAATCCAGGGGGGTTCTACCTCCGAGCTACACCCCTGGCCCTATTTTTTATACTTTATTTTGAAACTGGGTCTCACTAAGTTGCGGAGGGCCTCACTAAGTAGCTGATATAATCTTAATGGACATTAAAACCATAATACTATAACAGAACTAGATAACTATGAACACAGAAATTTATAATGTTATAATGGTTAGAATTTCCATAAATCACCTTAATCCTAATGAAAATGCTCTTGTAATTAGTAATGTGAAAACCAAAATGTTGTGGAATGTTAAATCTCATACTTAGCCTTAGCTTCAAAAACTAAAAGAATTTAGTAGAAATGACATTTTGGTTACTTGCCTTTTATAGATTACATATAATACATTTAAATAAGAATTTAATGTTAAATAATACATTGGGTGTTTTCTAATTCTTTTTTTTTTTTTTTTTTTGCCATACCGGGGATTGAACGCAGGGGCATTCTACCTCCGCGCTACACCCCCGGCCCTATTTTTTTATACTTTATTTTGAAACCGGGTCTCACGAAGTTGTGGAGGGCCTCACTAAGGAGAGAGAGAGAGGGAGAGAGAGAGAGAGAGAGAGAGAGCGAGCTGAGGCTGGCCACGAACCCGGATCCTCCGGTCTCTGTCTTCCAAAGTACTGGGATTAAAAGCGTGCGCCACCATGCCCGGCTGGGTGTTTTCTAATTCTTTGGCTTTCCTTTTTAAGAAAATAAAACCAACTAAACATACTTTGGTAAAGCCAATAGCAAATTGATCATAGCAGGAAAAGATCATATGGTCCAAGTTTGGGGGCATGGAAACAGGCTTATGTGCTGAGGCATACAAAAGAAAAGATGAGGAAAACATTTACAAGTCTAGTGGCTTCCACTTTAAATATTTTTCAACTTGTTCTCAGTTAAACAACTGCTATAATTTTATTGTTTCCAGCAGTAACATTAGTTTTGGAGGGTAGAAAGTGACATCTATGGTTAGCTAATTGAACATGTTATAGAAGAGATCATGAATATGTTAAAAATATAGATATACATATATATTTTTTCCAAGTTTAGTGACTTTTCCTTGTCAGTTGACTTGCATTCATTTTTTTGTTCTTTCAACAAAAGCACTTTAGGGTGTAATATGTAATAAGTGCTGTATTAGACGATGGAGATAAAACAGGAGTAATGCAGATGTAGAAATTGTTTTCATGGAGCTTACAGTTCAGTGGGAGGATATGGGAAATAAACAAGGGATCTCACCAGGTGATATTAAATTTTTTGATAAGGAATGTGCAGAGATTATGGCAGTGCAAACAGAGGAGTGTTAACCTGGTCAGGGATGAGTTATTCTGGAAGGTTTCCTATCTAAGCAGATATTTGAAAGTTATGTAGGAACCAGGCATGTGAAAATGGGGTGAGGAGTGGAATGAGTATCATGGGCAGAGGAGTTAATAACTCTTAATAATCAGCATTTTGGGCCTTTACTCAGTGGGAGGTACTATGCTTAGTGTTGCACACAGATAATCATAACATCATTTGAGAGGGTGACAGATACAGACAGTTTAGAAACTTGCCTTAGGTTACTCAGGTACTAAGTGCCAGAATTTGAATAATGTTACTCCATTGTATGGCTGGTTTCAGGAACGAAGTTCAGAATAACTGAACAGTATAATTTGGATGGAGGGAGGTTGTTGGTGAGGGGCAGTAGGAGAATGAGATTGGAAAGAAATGAAATACATATAACCTAACAAACTGTATTCATTGCCTATAGTTTTCTTTACTGAAATATATTTAATTTTGGCTTTTGATCAGAGAGGGCACATGAAATATCCTATTACGTTTTAAGGGTACATCACAAATAATGTTATAAAAATAAAGTATTTTTATATACTATATATAGTATATACATATATATGTATGTGCATATTTAAAGTGAGAATTGGCTTGTGATATTATGGAGGCTGAGAAGTCACATAATACATCATCTGCAAGTTGGAGAAACAGGAAAGCTGGTAGTGTAATTGGCCAAAGTCCTGAGAACAGAGGAATGGATGGTGTAAGTCCTAGACTCAGGCTGAAGGTCTGAGAACCTTGAGTTCTGACATCCAAAGGCAGGAGAATATGATATTCCAGCTTCAGGAGAGAAAGAATTCACCTGCCCTCCATTTTTTTGGGGGGGGTTCTACTTTGGCCCTAAACATCCTGGATGATCCCTGCCTATATTAATAAGGATGGATCTTCTTTTTTTTATTTTTTGCAGTACTAGGGATTTAACCCAGGGGCTTCTATCTCCGAACTACGCTCCCAGCTCTATTATTTTTTCTTTATTTTGAAACAGGGTCTCACTAAGTTGCGGAGGGCCTCACTAAGTAGCTGAGGATGGATCTTCTTTACTC
Organism: Glis glis; assembly: GCA_004027185.1. Lineage (NCBI taxonomy): Eukaryota > Metazoa > Chordata > Mammalia > Rodentia > Gliridae > Glis > Glis glis. Next base: position 56,294 of record PVJS01002105.1, on the reverse strand, counting down.
AGTATACTGAATCAAATGTTAATTTCTTTGGGAAACACCCACACAGACACCCAGAAATCTTGTTTTGCCAATTATATGGACACCCCTTAGCCCGCTCCAGTTGACATATGAAGTTAATCATCACAGAGTAGGTGCTCAACACCCAAATGACTGCTCTAGGGAAACAGAGTAAGCACACGCCTCCTCAATGGGGGATCAGTGGTGACCTCTTTGGAAACACCAGAAAGGCATGTAGGCAAAGTATTAGTACTCCTTATTAGGCGACTCTTGCTCAGAATGGATTTCTACATTTAAGTATTTTCAGAACAGTGAGCTTCATAGCTTGACATTTTCTGGGTGGAATTAGGGACATTCTTTGACTAGCATTATGCCTTACAGTGTCTTGAGAAATCCTCAGTCTGGCCCAGCTCCTCCAGCATAAATTTCTACCTTTGAATGCAGCAGAATTGCTTTATTAGGGCTGGGGATGTAGCTCAGTGGTAGAATACTTGCCTAGGATGCTCAAGGCCCTGGGTTCCATCCCTAGCACTGCAAAAACAAAACAAAAACTGTATTAGCCTAGTAATAACAGGAATCTTTTCTTGTTGGAAATTCTATTCAAGCATTGGAAATTCAACTTGAATAGATTAGGTAGATCCCACAGAGATGTGTTACTCATAGTCTTGGGGGCTGGTGGATACACTGTGGAATGGCTTAAACCCCAATCCTTTTTTTGTTTTAGCAGCAACATTTCAGAGATTTTAGAGATCTGATGTAGTTTGTATGATTCTACTTCTTCTTGTAAATAACATTTTAGATTATACATTGCTTATAAAATAAGTGTCTTGGAAGATAAATTTGCCTTTGTATGTTCACCTTTTTTTTTTTTTTGCGGTACTGGGGATTGAACCCAGGGGCATTCTACCTCGCCCTATTTTTTTGTTCTTTATTTTGAAACAGGGTCTCACTAAGTTGCAGAGGGCCTCACTAAGTAGCTGAGGCTGGCCGCAAACCTGGATCCTCCAGTCTCAGTCTCCCAAGTACTGGGATTACAAGCGTGCACCACCACACCTGGAGTTTATTCACCTTTTAAAAAATAAACATACTCTGATGGAGAGTTTTCATGGGATGGAAGCTTTTTTAGATTATTTCAAAAAAGTAGGATGTAGGAGTCTCTTTTGGAAGGAAATAGAATTTTTGTCATTGTGTTGGCTCAGGGGCCCTGTTGTATTAGGAATGCAACAAATTTTAAATTTTGATTTGCTGATTCAAATTTAAGGGATATAACCTACAGCCCCATTTTATTACTAACTATTTAAACCTGGATAAAGAGAAGAAATTATGCTTTATGGACTTCTAAATTATGGGTTAGGTAAAGTGTAGATGAAGAGAAAGAGAAGGGAGACTCCATTATCATGACTCTTCCATTTATTCTCAGGGCTTGTTGAGAGAGTCAAGAGAGTCAAGGCAGCTTTATACCAACTGTGCTGACACTCATTCTCTCATACCCTGGAGTTGTCATTTACAAACATCGAAAGAAAAAAGAAGAAGGGAAATCAATGATCGACCACCTAATGGCACTAGTTGACTCTGCGACTAAGTAACCAACTTGCTTTCTGGAAGGGATCCAGCATTTGATAATTAGAGTTTTTCTAAAAGTTGACTTTGTAAAAGTAGGTTTGTTAGTTCCCTTGGACTTTGACCTCTTTTCTGAGGGAAAGCTTTCATATGATAGCACAATTGGTCCTCTCACAGGTACATAGAGGCCTGTGAGATGCTGCAGACTTCATCGATGCTATTGGTTAGTGCTTGTTCACTTTGCAGTTAAGGAGACCTGGTCATTTGGCCTTTTTGCAGATGACAACATTCTTCAACAAATATTTTGGCTCTGACTAGGGAAAGCCCTTGGTAAAGCCATACAATAGATGAGCCTTACTTTGGTGGCCCTATACTTCCCCTTTATGAAAACGGGGCACCTTTACACTGCTCCCCACACTTGCTACCTCAGTGATTTCTGATTCCTACAATTTCCTCATTGTAGGAATGGTTTGCCTCCTCTGCAGGGCCTTATGCTCCAGGCCTTTCCCATTGTCTTCAATACTCTGTTCAAAAACTGTTAGCTTGGTTCCAGTTGCTCAGTGCTCTTATTTTTAGGCAGCAGTGAGCGTACTGTGATTCCTGTTAATGCATTAGATTGCTTATATTTTTATCTCACTTGGATAATATAACCTCTTAGCCTAGAAGATAGAAAATTAAAACATTTCAACAAACACCTGGAGAGGGCCTTTACAGGCCATTTGTTTTACATTCTTTAAATAATTGCCTGCTCCGCAAATACCTAAACTAATTTTGCGAATATGTTTATGTTTCCTTTTTTCCCCCTCAAGACATCTTTGAGCAATTGTAATTTAAGATATTTAGAAGTTTTCGAAGTAAAGAATAATGGAAAATAAATACTTTAGCCCCCCCCATTCCCAGGAGATACTTTCTAAGACCCCCGAGTGGATGTTTGAATTCTCAGATAGTACCAAACCCTATGTATGCTATGATTTTTTTCCTATACATACATGCCTATGATAAAGTTTAATTTCTAAATTACGTACACTAACAGATGAGCAACAATAATAGTAAAATAAAACAATTGTATCAATATACCACAATCATGTAATAAACACTACTTCTCACCCTCACATGGAGTCAATACTATTGATTATCTTCTGCCCAGGGCTTCCTGTGGGTAACTGAAAACAGGGAAAGTGAAACCACAGATGGGGTGCAATTGTTGTACTATCCTCACATGCGTTTCAGATCAGTCCTCAGGGCTGGAAGAGTCCTAGAGGCTATGCAAATTCTGTCCATCAATTTTAGTAGACTTGAAGATAAAAGATAATTTAATTATCTAATTATCTCATTTAAAATCCAGGAAAGAGCATTGAGGATGTAGTTCAGTGGTAGGGTACTTGCCAAAAACTAATAAACAACCCAGGAATCAGAGATTCAGGGAAGGAAAGTCTTTACTGAGGTCAGAGAGATGGTTAGTTACCGGCAGAATGGAAACTAGAACTCAGTTATTATATAGTTGATAGGGTGCATTTTATTTTTAAAAACAGTAGTAGCAAGCCAGGAGTGGTGGTGCAAACCTGTTATCCCACTGCTTTGGAGGTTGAGACAGGAGGATCACAGGTTCGTGGCCAGCCGCAGCAACTTAGTGAGACCTGCAGCAATTTAGTGAGACCCTGTTTCAAAATAAAAAATAGGACTGGGGGTGGGTTCAGTACCTACTAACACACACACACACAGACACACAGACACACACACACACACACACACACACACACGACAATAGCTTAGCCAAGGTGCAGTGGTACACATTTATAATTCTAGTATTTTTGAGGCTGGGGCAGGAGGATCCCAGGTTCGAGGTCAGCCTCAGCAACTTAGTGAGATCCTTTCTCAAAACAAACAAACAAAAAAATTTAAAAAGGCTGGAAGTATACCTCAATGGTAGAGTGCCCCTGGGTTCAATCCCCAGTACCTTCCCCCAACACATGCAGTAAGTAGCTTTAAATATTTATTGTAAACCTTGGGACTTATATTTTCAGTTATAAGAATAATAGTTTCAACCCCATTCTCTTCCATTCCTCCTTATTAGCTACATCTCTAATTTCCTTTGAAGTCTACCTCAAAATTTACCTTCCTGTAGGAAAATGAGTGATACCTTACTCAAAATTCATTCACCTGACATCTTGTCAGCCGTTAGGAAAACATTTTCAGCATGCTTATCTCTAGCATGCATTCACTTCTTTAAAAAGAAAGCTACTGCATCTAGTTTGTTAGTTTGAGTTTTCCCATACATACCCACGCTCCTTTTCCACTCCGAAGCCCTTAGTGGGTGCTCTGAAATGCAGATGTCAGAATACTTTTGATTCTCTCTTTTTCCCAGCCCGTTTCTCTAAATTCTTTGCTCTGAACCACCTTAGTCTGAAAGCAAAGTGTAGTCTAGGGTACGTCAAACTTTCTCAGGGCTAACCGTGACTGACAAACACTTGATCTGTTCTCCCAGAATGTGTGGTCTTGGTAGCGCTTCATCTCCAGTGCACTCAAGGCCCGAACGATGGCAGGAAATAGTCTAAAGAAATGGAAAACTGGTTGTAAGGGGGAAAAAATCCTGGGAAGGTTCAAGGTTTTTAAAAGCACAAGGGAAACAGCATCCAATTTAGATCAGCCTCCTGTCTCTGCTTTTTATATCCCTTCTGTGGATTCAGGGAAATGAGCTTCTGATTTAATTGTGGTGTGGGTGTGTGCCTGTTTAGATGTGTTCAGAGATCTCCCCAACTTTTGCACATCAAATGAGTTCTATAATACCCTGAAGGAATCGGTGCTTCCTGGAACATCCCGACCTGCTCCTTGGGAGTGTATTTCTCCCTGGTGGAATCTGATTCACCCTGATATTTATAGTGGGTGTTTTGATTTCTTGCTGGTGCCTTGGGCACACAGTGCATTTTTCTAGATAGTGTTGTCATGAAATGTGACTTGCAAAACTATTGAAAGGCTAAAGCAGGCTTTAAAGAAAAAATTCTTTTAGGTAAGAATCAGGATTGAAGGCTGTATTATTTCTTTTTTAATACCTTTATTGCTGCATTGTAATTATATATCACAGTGAAATTGAAAGGGATACATTCCTACAAAGGCTTATTTTGTGCTTGTTTCTTAGCACATCTCTCTACCCCTCCTCCTTTCTGCTGGACTTGAAAAGGGTTTTGATGCTTATGAACGAATTAAAAACACAGCAGAAGAAATAAGGTACAACATCCGGATCCCCTGTCACTACCTGAGGGCACACAGTTTAGTCTCCTTCTCAGAGATGTTAGAAGTGAAAGTCATTCTGATTTAAATCTCTTCTTGAAAGGATTGTACTGTTCTTGGGTGATAATGGCTGAGTAGCTCTCTTTTGCCACTTTTGAGATAAACGGGCTACATGAAATGGTATTTAGCAAGGAGAGTCCCACTCTTTTTTTAATCTTCTTTCCTTTTTTCATCCCAGGGTGGAAACTTTGTCTGATATTCCATGAAAGGTGATTGATATTAGCAAGATGTACTTGTTTTTCTTTCTTTCCATTTTTTCTTTTTTGTGGTACCGGGGATTGAACCCAGGGGCGTTCTACCTCCGCGCTACACCCCCGGCCCTATTTTTTTTACTTTATTTTGAAACCGGGTCTCACGAGGTTGTGGAGGGCCTCACTAAACTAAGTAGAGAGAGAGACAGTGAGAGAGAGAGAGAGAGAGAGAGAGAGACAGTGAGAGAGAGAGAGAGAGCGAGCGAGCTGAAGCTGGCTGCGAACTCGGATCCTCTGGTCTCCGCCTCCCAAAGTACTGGGATTACAAGTGTGCGCCACCACGCCCGGCTTTCCATTTGTTTTTTGTGTCACCTCCTTAAGAAGACTCTGACCTATCTAAACTTACTCCTGAGATGGTCAGTAAAGACCATGCACCAGCCTTTCAGCACAAAGTCAGAAATGGTGGCCATTGTGAACTTGAAATGCCTTCAGGTGGAGCCAGGGATTACAGAGGGGTTACAAGCACAGATGTGGAATAAAGAGGAAGGAAAGGAGAGGAAGGGAGCCAGAGAGGGAAGGACTGCAAGACACGTACCTAAATGGACTCTAAACTGTGCTCTTAATGGGGAGACTTTTCCCTCTCCTCCTTCCAGCAGTGGGTACCATTTGGCCACTTCTGGAGTCATATTTGATTGCTACAACTTGAAGCAGGTGAGGTGATGCTGGTGTCTAATGAGCAGAGCCGGGAATGCTGCTAGTCATCCTACAACATTCAGAACAGTCCCTACAACAGAGATTTATCTAGTCCAAGTTGTCAATAGTGCTGAGACTGAGCAATTGAAAAGGGGCTCACTGGGAACAGTAGTGTCATAGCACTGTCACATGTGTGAAAGACCAGAAAAGAGCAGATTATTTTCTCTCTGATCAGGCACTGAATCTATAATCCCTCCCAGGTATTGTGGGCATAGCTGAGGATTTACATGAGTACCACCCACCCCAATTCCTTACTTGAGACTCCATATGTAAACATAAGAACATATTTTTTATGTTAAATCTTTTTCATCTTTCTATGTTACATCTTCAGCAGCCTGACTTATGGTCTTTTACTGATTCTACCAGAAGAGAATTACTTCTTAAGAGAGCACTCCTTTATTCCTTCAACAAGTATTTATCGAGGGCCTCATGTGCATAGGGCACTTGTATAGATTCTTTGCATATGTCAGTACAGCAGGGCATAAAATGAAGGCTTCTTGTGAAGCTTACACTCTAGCAAGGAGCAATAGTAACATAATAGGTGAGTAAAAGATGCAATATGTTAGAAAAATGTTAGGCACTTAGTGAAGAAGGAGGAGGAAGGAAGGAGAAGGGGAGGCAGAGAAGGTGGTGGGGGCTGTGTGCAGTACTGGCCAGCGTATCAGGGAAGACCTCATGGACCAAGCATCATGAGTTGCAGAGGAAGAGCGGAGGGAATGATCCTGTGCAATCTTGTCTTCCTCTCAGATGTCTCTTTAATCTTTGCTGAGAGGAAATTCAAATTCAGCACGAACCCCCAAATCCCAAGTATACCCAGCAACTTTTCTTCTGAGGAGGCCTGATTCCGGGATCACGTTTTAACAGGGTTTGGCCAACCCAATCTGTGAACTGGTTAGCTGGTCTTCAGTTTAAAAGCCAGGTCCTCTGGAAGTCTAGCAGTCGGGTCATGATTCACTAATCATTTTAGGCCTCTGGGATGTTCCTGAAAGTGAATGAAGGTGGCTTTCCCAAAAAGATGGCCTTGTCTGCTATCACTCTTACTAGGCAGTGACAGTGCACATTGCAACTTCAAGCCAGGTATCCTTCATGTATACGCTCATGTAAGAGAGAATTTTGAATACCTATAATGGAAAGGTGCATTGTGGGTACAAAGATGTGAAAGTCATAGTCCTTAAACTTAAAGCAGGTAAAGCCTGGTTGTATTTCTTCCTCGTGTGTACTTAAGTATACCTGTAACTGAAGTAGAAATCAAATGTCATAAGAATAGGGGGCCAAGAAAAACATGCAATGGGAGGCACCAAAGAGGCTCTATGCAGAAGATGGCATCTGACTAGGTCCTGTGTGTGTGTGTGTGTATGTGAGAGAGAGAGAGAGAGAGAGAGAGAGAGAGAGAGACAGAGAGAGAGAGAGAGAGTCTGAGGATTTAACTCAAGGGCATTCTACCTCTGAGCTACACCACCAGACCTATTTTATTCTGAAACAGGGTCTCCCTAAGTTGATGAGGCTCGTCTTGAACCTGCGATTCTCCTGTCTCAACCTCCCAAGTACTGGGATTACAGGTGTGCACGACCACACCTGGCTGATGTTTTGACATTCTGCTTTTCATGCTGCTAGATGTTCTGCAGAGTATCCAGAGTAGCATTTAGGTCTACCTTGGGGTGTAATGGATGAGGAAAGAATTTTAAAGATTTTCATCCATGGGAAAGAAAAAAAAAAGAAGTTGAAATAGGTTTCCTGACATCTAGAACTTGCCATCATTGAACTCATACCCTTTATAGCACTTACCATATTGTGTTTCAGTTTTTCAGTTTACCTGTCCTCACCTCTTCTCCTAACCTCAGGCTGATGAGCTTCTAAAGGATCGGGACTATGCCTCACTCAGTTGCTCACCAGGCTCCACACGCTCCCAACAATGTCTGGTAAATAATAAGGACCCAATAAACATTTCTGAAATTGGTGGCTGACTTGATTGATTGTGTGTATTGTCTCTTAAAAAGAATACATTTCCCAGACTTAAACTTGCAAAATTTTTTTTGGCAGTAGAATTATTATTGAACCTTTTCTTCTTATGCTACGATCCTTGCTCAAAGCCACTGACGGAGATTCAGTATCCCTCTGGATCTGTGGTTCCCTGCCGGGCTGTGCTTACTTCAGGGAAGTCTGAATGATTAATGGTGAGAGTACCTTTAAAATAAACGACTTTTCCTGAAGGCAGGTGGAGATGCACAGGGTTTTCTTATTGGCGTCATTATTTTAAAATATTCATTTTCCTGTGAATATTTTCCTAACTATGCTCAAGATTGACTATATGGTAATTTTGTATTTACCTAAGCACTTTTATAGAAGATAAGGTGGACACTTTTTCTTAGCATGCAAATTTTCAGAAGTAGGATAAGCGTCTACTTCATCTTTTCCCTTAAATTCTTTTTTTTCTGTTTCTAGTCAAGTAGTCATAAAATCATTAGACAGAAAATTTAGGCCATGTTTTAAATATGCAGTGGGCTTCATTCCTTTTTCTTTCTTGGCAGTCATTTTGATTCAGTTGATTGAGGAAAGTGGAGGGTGCCATCCAGCATCAAGGCACATGGCACAGATCAACAAGGAGAATACGCCTTCGCCAGGTCTGGCTGCGTTGCAATGCCCCTTTCTCCCCTTTGCTGCCCTTGATTCTGCCCTTGTCCTTTGGATACCAGAGTCTTGTTGGACCAGGACTTCACGTGATTAAATTGTTTTCTATGGATGGTCCCAGGAGAGAGTGTCTTCCATTAAAAGTCCCATAACTGACATTACAGAGTGAGGATTCTAGAACTGTGATGTCGTTTGAATCCTTCCCCAGATTGAAGGCACAGATAATAACTTGTTAGTGAGTAATAAACATAACCACAGTGGTACACAGTGCTCTGTGGACAATTTGAACTCGCATGCCCAACGCCCTTAATTGTTCCATGGGAGTCATTTTTCAGAGTCATGAAACAGGATTGTGGTATTGTGTGTAGTCGCAATAGACTAAAATTACCTGTCTCTCTCCTTTGCTTTCACATTAATCCCAAACTTACTTCTAAATGATGATACATGCAAATCTCTAGATTTATTGGTATAATTCCTTTAGAAATCTTATTGGTCACAGATTATCTCTGTTCCAAATGGTGGGTTAGTTTTGGAAGAACATAAGAAGATGGCTCTTTATTCTAGCTGACAGCCCCACTGCCAACTTTTGGCTGACATATGCAGGGATCTTAGAAAATTTGGCTTTGTTAACAGTCTTCCATGGTTTTTGTTTTTATCCAGCCAATTTGAATCTTGGGGAAAACTCAGCTGAATAAAACATTTCATGTAGATTCTGTTTGAGCTTGTTTACATTTTTTCTTCTAATGAGGCACAGATTCTTAAATCAGCCAACTTGAACTAATACAGCAGCAAGGCGATGCACCCTACCACACTCGGCTTTTCCTGTTCTAGGGGATTATGTTCTTAAAGAGCCTACCTTATTGTTTGCTGAACACAATGATCTTCCTCAGTTGTGCAGCTTTTGAGAACACCTTGATTGTGCAGAGCAGGGCTGGGATGGAGAACCGGTATCTCCTCCCTCAATCCCTCAGCAAGGCTTCTCTTCTCTCAGCTGCTGCATCTCCCACTGCTGTCCCTTCCCGGTTTCTGATTTCTTTAGTAATGTCTATGCCATGAACAGACTTACTGTTTTTCTCTTTACATTTTTTATTTCTCTATCCACATGTAAAAGCCATGATTCTCATGTCTGTCAAGGGAAATCAAACCCCTTCTTCAAGGCTCAAGCCCAAAACCATCTTCTATTTGATATCTTCCCTGCACATCAAGTCCTTTGCTTCCATAGACTCTCTAGCATTATTGTTGGTACTGTTTTCTGTGGCAGCTAAAAAAGCGGTCAGTACCAAAATAGAGTTACTTATGTCAAAACCAAAATAAATGGAGTCAGGAGGTCATGAAAGGAGGGCCTTTATTTACAATTTGCCTGATGATAGGAACTACCACAAGAGATTCAGCTTAAGGGCCACCTTGCACAAAGCCAACATCTGTGAGGACATTTGCCCAGGAACTGTCTATTCACCTTGGGCCACTGCTGCCCTTATAATTAATCCTTGTAGCCAAGGGTTATTGCTCCAAAACAACTTACATAATTCTTCTCATTTTGCCTTTAAAAGTCTTTTTTTTCCTTTGCTTCCCTGGGTACACCTATGCCCCACCCCAATGGCTTTCAAAGGGATTTGCAAATCCCTAGGTCATTCCTGAATGAGCTCACTTTTCTTTAGAGAGTCTTCCTATTTGTTCTTAGGTTGACATGGCCATTCTTTTTTCCTTATTATTAGGATAATTTGTGCACATCTTATTTTCCCTACAAGCCTGTTAGCTTCTGGAGGGAGGAGACTATGTCCTTGGATACGTTAGAGCACACAGGCCAGTAACTGTTACAAAATAGGAGATGGATTCTTTCTTATTGAGTGGCTGAATAAAGTATCTCAGGGAACAAGCATGTACATTAGCAAATTTCATTCTCTCTGTTTGCATCTTTCTTTGACCTCAGGTTCCAGAAGGAGTATAACTGACATGGTGGTAGAAATTCTGGACTCTTCCTCTTCTGTGTCCAGGTTAAACTGGCCAGAAGCTTGTCAAGAAGGGACCTGGTAAAAGGAAGCCTTTTATGAGATAAGAAAACCTTTGTAACATATTGTTTATTGGTTTCAGTGCCCATATTATGAAATTAAACACTTATTTTTCTATTCTGCATTTTTTTGTATTTTTAAAATGTGTTTATGTAAGAACAGAACAGAATATATACTGCTCCTTTTTTGTGTGAAAATTTTATTGCATCATAGAGAAATTATCATTACATTTCACAGAGGAATAAAAGTCTTAATTATTAGACTGTGAAATGTCCCTGAGCAAAATTTTCCTACAATCTCATTAAATATAACTTCTTTAAGTACTAAATTCCAATTTGACTCATGGAAGGCAATGTACTCATGTAACTACAAAAGTTTAAGACATTCAGAAGGATAATAATAATAAAAAATACTAAAATCCAAGCAATTCATCCAAAGCAGCAAGTAATAAATGCAAAAACGAGTGCTGTCAAAAATGTAATTGTAACATAAATCCCTGGAAAAAATGTACTGGGAAGGTTGAGTGTCTAAGATACCTGCCATTTTAGTGATAAAACCTACACTCTATGGGATGTGTGGTGTTTCATAGTTATATAGAAATTCTCATAGCATCCTTGTATTGAACCCTGGGGAGAACCCTTTGCATGCCCAATCCAGTCATATACAGTAGAGAACAGCAAACTTTATAGCTAAAAAGAGAACTTGACAGGCAAATGTTATAAGCCAAGCCTAGGATAATAAAGCAGATAGATAGTATGTGGTGGCACAAATTTGAGGCAGCCGTCTTCTATATAGATTCATTAAACAGAGTGTGTCTGAGGGGACTGAGAGCAAGACAGTAAGGAAGGGCCCTGGTAAATGGAGGTAACAGCCAGGACATGAGACAAGAAAACCAGTAGCACACAGAGGAGAAACTTAGAGAACATATGAAGAACAAGACTAGGAGCCAGGTGTGGTGGTGCACACCTGTAATCCCAGTACTTGGGAGGTGTAGACAGGAGGATCACAGGTTCGAGGCCAGCCTCAGCAACTTTAGTGAGCCTCCATTTAAAAAAAAAATATATAGTCCTTGTGTATAGTTCAGAGGTAGAACCCCCCTGGGTTCAATTACCAGACACACACACACACACACACACACACACACACACACACACACACACACGACTAAGCCAGAATGGAGACAATCCCAAGAATTGGAACTAAAGGTTTTCCCTACTTCTTTTGAAGAAGAAAACAGAAATGTGAGAACCTGAATTTGTGTCCTGTGAGTTATCCTTTGAATTTAAGTGTTTATATAGATTTATACCTTTTTGCAGTATATGGAATTACTCTTTTTTCAGCAATTTTTTTAGGTCATACCCACAGTCTCAGTATAAAGAACCATTATAGGAATGGAACTAGCTGGCAATCTGAATTAAGATTTTTTTGTGAGTGAGCAGAACCAGAGATAGCAGATTCACAAATACAATTCATTCACAATTAGAATGTACAATAAAAATGTAATTTCTTTATTATTTCTGCAACTAATTGGCCTTCTTCCAAAATCCCTATTTACTAATTAGCAAGAAAAGAGTTTAAATGTCCAGTGTGATCTAAAGCTTAATCAAATCTAATAATTTAAGTATTCCACTTAGAAAATAGTCTGCCCAGTAGTTTCCCTCTCTCCCTGCTTTTCCTGCTGAGATGAGGGGGGAGGGGTGTGACTTATGTTCTTACAGGGCAGGAAGACTCAGAGTCATCAAACTGAATGTTCCCTGTTGGCCTGATCCTGCTTGCCTGCCGCCATACACAACTGGAGTTTGAGGCCAGTGTAGCGTCACTCTGCTTGGGCTCCTGCAGCCTTAGGGTGAGGCTGGCTCTGAGTCACCTGCGCCCTTGGTTTAGCTGGAGTACTCTCTTGAGTCTGGCAGGAAATGACATCTGGCCTTGACTTTGGAGGTCTGCCCGGTCGCTCTCTCCTGGAGTCCTTTGTGACGGACCTGCTGACAGGCAGCTCCCCTTCCTTCCACTCCTAGCCAGATCTCAGCCGCTTCTCCATGTGCCATCTGGGCACCAAGGGTGATTTGGGATGGGCTAATTTTCAAGCCTCCCCCACCTCCACTTGTCTAGACTTTCCTGTCAAATTGAAGTGACCACACACCAGGCAGAGGCTGGAATGGCTCATCTCTTACCTGAGACCTGACAGGGAGAGGGGGTAATTGCCTGTTTCTGACCTCAGTTTACCCTCAATGATATAATGCTGTCCTCCCTACTTGAGACAAAGCCTACAAGGGAAATAGCAAGATCCACATGAGGCCACTTTCCTCTCTATCTTCCTCTCCCTGTCTCATTTCAGCCATTGCTAGGCTTGGAAGGAGAGTATATTTCTTTTACTTCTCCTATATCTTGTTTTCCATTCTTGATCCCAGCCAAGGTCAAATGGAAGACAAGAGTATCATCTCTATATTCTAGAAAGACTGAAGAACTGCCTCCTCTTGACTTGGAGACTGAGGTTATCAAAGGAGGTTAGAACTAAATTATTTAGAAAATAATCTCTTAAAATAACAGATTGGATCTGGCTGCCTAACCCTAGTCTAAACACCAGAACTTGCCCTTTCTTTTTGCATTTCTAACCACTAACCATACTTTCTCTTCCACCCAATCCTCACAACAAATGCTTTAGGCGATCTATGTAGAAAGACAAGTAGAAAGCACACTAATTTTTAAAATATTACCTTTGTTATGCAACCTTACAACCCTCTCCTGGAGTCCCACTTAATGTTACTTCCATAAAATTAGTTCAATTTCAGGGCATCCCAGACTACAACAGCATGAAGTACTAATAAGGCTGATTGGATAGTTCGTGAGACAGATATGCATTTCTGGTTAAGAAGTCTTAAGAAAAATCTTGTGGCCTAACATCCATTACCAAAAACCAAAAATGGAAACAACAACAACAAACACTAAACATAACCAAAATAACCAAACACAAAAAGTAGCAAAATACCACTGTGTGTGTACATGTGTGTGCATATGCATCCTGTGTGTGGGTGTACATTCACATATATATATAGTTTAAACATATATTTATTCTAAAAATTTAGTTGTTCTTACTTGGTTGATGGAAAGTAATGTGGACACCATATTATGATAGCTCTGAGAATTGCGTACATGAGGATACATGCTACATGCCTGTATGTATTTATCACTTTGAACCTCACTATGATGTGCAACTACGACTCACCAATAAAAATAATTGATTTAAAAGGAATTTCATGTTGCCACCAATTTAACACAATATATTGCTTAAATACTGTAAAATGCTTACCTATGAGTTAAACTGTCTTTATACTTGTCCTGGTGTCTTTCACAAACCTTATTCTTGGTTGTCATTTAAGTCTAAGGAAACAAGGAGAATGGTTATAGAACACATTTTTTTGAGTGAAAAAATTCTGAATTTTTGGTTTTTTACTTTAAAGCAAATATTCTGAAAAATTAAATGAATGGTATGTTTTAAAGAAATCTGTCATATCAGATATTTGGGAAACAAAAATGACTGTTAACATGCTGAAGGTTATTCTCCTTAACATTGGCCTGCAAAATTTAAGGTTTTTATTTTCAGTAGTAGGTAGGAATGTAATTATTTGCATATGTATGTCACATTATGGGCACATACATCAATATTCCTAACATAAAGCTTTTGATCTTTTGATATCAGGTACAATGTTCTGGGAAAAGTTACCTCTTCATTATTAAACTTCCAACAAGTTTTTTGGATTTGAAATCATACGTCTGGTGATATTTACCCAAAACTCAAGCAATCTGCTGAAGAGTGAAATGTCCCTGAATCCCTTCTGTTCCGGTTGGAAGGAACTTACATGGCCGTCTATGCTTTCTAATGTAAAGACCATTCTTCTCTGGGGGGAAGATGAGCGCAGAGGAAAGATTACATTCTGTCACCATTCAAACATCTGTTACCACAACGCAAATTTTCACAATTAAGGATAGCTTTTTGATTCTACCTGCCTTAAATCTAACTTAAAAGGTCCTTCTTATTATTGTTAGCTCTTCAAACTTTAGAATTTAGCTTCTCTGAAATGATTTTAGTTCTACTTCTTAAATTGCATTTTTCGTCAGGTATACATTTCTTTTTTCATAATTTTTACATGCATTAAAAATCCAAGTTCACCAGAAAGCTTCCTTTGCAGCAAAGTCATGTTGTTGACTACATCTTTTTTACCTTTCTCCAGAACCCATCCACTAATCAACAATTAACATTTCCCATTCAGGCTGATATTACAACTTCTCTGTCTGAACACAAAGGGCAGGCTAAAATAGTTTGGCTCATTTCAACTAAGTTATAGTCATTGTGCCTGAGAACATCTGGAAAAATGTATTCCTTCCTTGTTTTCCTGAATCATTGGCCTGATGTAATTATTAGAAAGAAGTAAGTAGAAAGGTACAGGAATCCATGTTAGTGCTCTGGCTACTAGATTCCAGAGATATTTTTTCTGTTATTTCTGTTCTTTACCAATGATGGTTAAAAAGAGGCTAACCTATACAATCCAGTTTTTCAAACTACTCTTTTTCAAATGGTGTAAAAATGCCTTATATACATAGAATTTTACTTATTTATGCTCTATTCTTTTTGTAATTTTATTTAATTAATTTTGGGGACAAATTATAATTGTATGTAACTATGGGGTACATGTAAACAGTGTCGAATGATTGAACCAAGCTAATTAACATATCGATCACTTCGAATACCTGTCATTTATTCCTTCTAACTACAACTTTGTACCCTTTGACCAGCTTCTCCCCTTCATCCCACCCCTGGGCCTTGGTAACCACCATTCTAGTCTTTGCTTATATGAGTTCTGTTATTTTAGATTCCACAAATAAATGAGAAAATGAGGTTTTGTCTTTTTATACAAAGTTTTAATGTAGCAATTATCTCTGGTGATAGTGTTATTGGTAATTTTTCATGTTTTTTTCTACCTTTCTGTGTTTTCTAATATTTCTGCAAAAATCCCATACCAAAAAACTATCATATTTAAAAATACATTCAATTCATACAATTTATATATTGCTGATGTTAATCTTAATCACAGTCATGCTTTTAGCTTTGCTATCTTGGCTGTAGTTTTTTTTTCTTTTTTTAACCTATTTTTTTAAAAATAAAATTTATAGTATATATTTAAGGCATACAACATGATGTTATAAGAATCATACTATAGAAAAGTGATAAATAATAGAACAAATTAGCTTATACATCATCTCACTCAGTTACCCATTACCCTGCCCCATTGTAAGATTAGCTATAATCTACACGTTTAGCAAGAACATCGAATACAATAACACTACTGTTAACACTTCTTATTCCCAAAGCTCAGAAACTTCATGAATTTTTATTCCTTGAGAGGCCTTATCCATAGAATATGAGCCCTGGCCCAGTCCATTTATTTGGATATTTGGTTACCTGTCATTGTTGACATTTAAAAAATAAATAAATAAAACTAATTCAATTTAAATTGGCAGAGATAGGCAGGAGTTCTTCAAACAGATTTCCTCTGATACCAGTTGGGGTCCAATCATCATTAGCTTTGCTTCTCTGTAACTCCTGCACCTTTGCCTATCCAAAGCCTTATTTTCCATGTTGTTTTGGCATCTGGGCACATCCTACATTGGTAGAAATGGACCAACAAAGAGAGTGTGGCCGATTTTATTATTCCTCTTTCCCTTCCATCTTCACGATAAAGCACATAGCCATTTTCCACATAGAGCCATTCAGGGAGCCTCTGGGATGAAAGCTTAGTCCAGTGTTTTCTTTATTTGCAGTCTAGCTCAAGGCCAGAGCTGAATAGTTGCAGAGAATCATGTGGCTCCAGATTTTAGCAGAAATCATTGCCATTTGCATGAAAAAGGAGTGAAGAAGTGACAGAGACCGTCCAACCACGAAAGCTCTGCCCAGTGTTCCAAGACCCTGCAACCATACAACCACGAAAGGCCCTGTCCAGTGTTTCAAGACCCGCCAAACACGCAACCACGAAAGATCTGCCCAGTGTTCCAAGACCCGCCAAACACGCAACCACGAAAGCCCCACCCAGTGCTCCAAGACCCGCCAATCACACAACCCCGAAAGCCCCGCCCAGTGCTCCAAGACCCGCCAATCACGCAACCCGAAAGCCCCGCCCAGTGCTCCAAGACCCGCCAATCACGCAACCACGAAAGCCCCGCCCAGTGCTCCCAGCTCAGTGGCGTTCCTGGGGCTGGTCAGGTCGTGTTTGGAGGAGTCTGTTGAGGTGTGGACATGCCCCTTTTCAGGGCATAGATGAACTGCCACACATTCACACTCGACCAACATTACAGCAATGCAACATTTTCTTGTTATCTATTTTATCTTAGGCGCCTTGATCAGTCTTTGCTTGGATCATGAAGAGGTAAGTGTTTTGGCCATTTTTTTTATAGATTAGGAGACAAGCTTATAGACTTCACTTGCTCCAAGTTACATATACTCAAGGTAGATTAAGATTAGAATCCAGGTTTTTCTGATCCAAAGCTTCTGCTCAGAACCCTACACAACAGGATTCTACAGTGAACAAAACGAGGGCCAGGAGAAAAGCTGAAGAAATTGGGGGTGCTGGGGAGAAGGAGGCCGTGGTGGAAGGAGTGAAAATTGTCATCAAATATTTTAAGAACCTTTAATATGGAAAAGAGGATGCATTTGTTTTCGTTTTTATGGCTTTAAAAGAAATAAAGGATTACAGAGTGAGAGCTACTGAGCCAGAGATAAAAGATCTTCCTGACTTTCTAATGTGTATAGATCTGGTTGCTTTCTCAAGAAGTAAGAAAGCCTTCTCTAGAGGTATTATATAATTGGCAGAGACGGAGTGGGAAATATGCATTAGATGGATGGTGGGATATCTTTAAAAATACGTTTCAGCTTTGAAATACATATATAAACTCATTTGTAGACTAGAAAAAGTTGATCTCATAATTTATGCTTTTTTTTTGAAAGGGTACTGGGGATTGAACCCAAGGGCATTCTAACTCCAAGCTATACTCCCAGTCCTTTTTATTTTGAAGCAGGGTCTTGATAAGTTGCTAAAGACCTCCTAAGTTGCTGAGGCTGGGTCTCAAACCTTCAATCCTCCTGTCTCAGTCTCCCAAATATTGGGATTACAGGCATGTGCCACTATGCCTGGCTGAAATTCATGCATTTAATAGTATTTGTACTTTGGCTGTTTTCCTAGTAACAGTGAAAACAAACCACCAACATTGTCTTCCTCAGTTTCCTGCATCTTCAAAAGTGTGAACTTAGGAGTTGTTTGCCATGGCAATTGGGATCTGTGGTTGGAGAATTGCAAATGATTTCTTCTAAAATAAAACCGATTGCTCTGGTTTCATTAGTTACAAGCCCAAGTCCAGTATCTCTTGTATCTATTGGGTGGACAGAGTGTACAGAAACTGTGTTCATACTAAGAGACCCAATCTAACTGCTTCTCATGGTCTTTTCTCAGGTGGAAGGAATCAGCCCCTCCAGCAATTGCAGGAGAGAGAGTGTCGGCACATCGAAGTGCATTCAGACAGTGAGTGGGCAGGTAGTGACAGTGGAACATTTCCTTCAACAGCCAATGCACTGGGGAAACCACTCATTTTCAGTATATCTCTAGTCAGGACTTCCCTATCTATATGTCATGTTGTTTTAGTTTAGAGTGTACAAATTCAGAAGTTGTGTGAATTGCTTACCAGGCAACATAGCTGTGTCATGAGTGATGACTTTGTACACCCTGACCGCATGGAACTTGAGATGACAAAGCAGAGCTTCCCACAGCTGACTGTGACCCAACAGCATTACACTAACACTGCACTGAGTTATCTAATGAGAATGATTACTTAAAACACGACAGCAGACATCTCCTTCCCAGAAGTTCTCGTGTTACTTCTCAATCACAACTAAAGACAAATGAGGAACCACCACGGAGGAGTTCCAGTCCCAATACTTTTCTGGAACCTACCGTGGGGTTAACGAAGGGGTTATGTAAAGATGACCGTGGGTAGGCACAGAGCCTCCTCAGAATCTGAAGGAAAGAACAGTAGCTGTGTTTACGCATTTAACTCCTCCCCAGAGTGAGGCACATATGATTGCTCTCTGTTTTATATGCTTTTTTATTATCTTGTTAATGTTTAATTTTTATCAGAGCATTTAGTGTACTACATTACCAAGTTTGCCTTACTGTTTCAGCATCCTTCTTTTTTTGTGGTACTGGGGATTGAATGCAGGGACATTCTACCTCTGAGCTATACCCCTAGTCCTTTTTATTTTTTGTTTTGAAACAGGGTTTTGCTAGGTTGCAAGTCTCGCTACATTGCCTTGAACCTGTGATCCTCCTGTCTCAGCCTCCCATGAACAGGGATAACAGGTGTGTGGCACCATGCCTGACTCAGCATCCTATTTATTTATTTATTTTTTTTTTTGCAGTACCGGGGATTGAACGCAGGGGCGTTCTACCTCCCCGGCCCTATTTTTTATACTTTTATTTTGAAACTGGATCTCACGAAGTTGCGGAGGGCCTCACTAAGGAGAGAGAGAGAGAGAGAGAGAGAGAGAGAGAGAGCTGAGGCTGGCCGCGAACCCAGATCCTCCGGTCTCCACCTCCCAAAGTACTGGGATTACAAGGTGCGCCACCACGCCCGGCTCTATTTTTTATTCTTTATTTTCAAACAAGGTCTCACTAAGTTGCGGAGGGCCTCACTAAGTAGCTGAGGCTGGCCACGAACCTGGATCCTCTGGTCTCAGCCTCCCAAGTACTGAGATTACAAGTGTGCACCACCACGCCTGGCATTCAGCATCCTATTTTTAACTCCCCAGGTACAGTCATTCTCAGCTTCTTCAGCTATTGCTTCTAGTAATTACCTACATATTTCTAATGGTGTATTTATACTGCATTTAATCATATTCATGTTTTAGATATTACCTATTGACTGTAGAAGATGAGCACTTTGCTCTTATACCCCTCTTTACACACGCACATTTGTTTTTCTGAAAACTTGCAAAATAACTTAATCGTTAAGCATGATTTAGGGGTTTCATTATTTTGATCTTGTAAATATTTACTGTCAAGTAAATTTCTTGTGTAAACTTTTATTTTGCCATGACTTCACTGCATCTTTTTCTTTCACTTGGCCTTTTTTCAAGTTTCTGGTAAAGGTTTTCTACATCCTCTGGAGGCTCTGTATATTCTATTTTTCACACACCCTCCCTCCTGCTTGGCTCTGGTCTTGGGACTCACCTTTGTTGTCATTTGAAAAGGTCTCCTCTTGTGTTCCAGCTCTGACTTCTTGGATTTCATGTCTTTATATTTTTACTTTAATTCCATATTTTGACAGGGCACAATATCTAGCAGTCTTCTAAATTGGGGGCATAGAAGCAAAACCTTTGGACCACTTGGATGTCTGAAAATGTGTTTATTCCATTGTAACACTTGGTTGACGTTGACTTGGATTTGAAAAAGTTGTTATTTCTTTGGGGGAAGATTCAAAATGGTGAGTCCATAGTTCCTTGACAAAACTGTCCAGTGTAGTTTGTGTTTAGGAAGAGAGCGGCCTGAGGCGAAATTCAGGGCCTACTGTCAGCAGCCTCTGTGGGTGTCATTGGGACAAAATGAGTTCATTTATATTACTTAGAAATATTAGCATTATTTGCCAAGATGTTGGTGTGCTGTTATCTCGTGGGGCAATGGTGTTACATATCCATTTGTAAGTTATCTTTAACTTATTATTGGAAGAAAACAGGCTACATTGTGCCATGGTTTTGTGCGACCCAAATAGGAATAGTTGCCCTCCATTTTAGAAAAGAAATGTACAGGTAGAAAGACTATCTGCTCTAACTCAGACATTCTTAATTCAAAGTCTTCTAAAGATGGTCTGTGTGGGTACTTGAATTTCCGGAACCTGGGTATAAATTTTATTTTGTGTTATTGAAGTAGTCTGAGCTTCAGTGACCTATTAATAAGATGGAGATAGTTCACATACAGTGGGTGTGATTTTTAATATCTGAGGAGGCCCATGACACACAAAATAGTTAAGAACAATTGAACTCCAACCTCCTTCTTTCCTCCACTTCTTAGGTGGAAAAACAGATTCCACTGAAGTTAGGTGTCAGGTCACGTAACATGTGCTTTTAGCACAGCTGGGGCCATATTGCTGGTTTCCCGACCCCTAAACTGGAGTCTTCCCATGTCAACGTCAGTTAGGGTTACAACTGAGCCTTATCAATCGAATCACTCACCTGTTTTCCCAGGGAAGGTGAAGCAAAGGTTCTTTGTTCTGAGACTCATTGCCTGCAATTAAATGTAGCTGAAAGAGGCCTTTGAAGCCAGAAATTGTCAAGGGTACAGCATTTATTTTTGTCATTGTTCATTCTTCTCACCCGGGCATGAGAAAAATGTGAAGATGGATAAATCAATGTAGATTCAAAATCTTGACAGTATTACATGACTCAAGTCTACATTGGACTCTCAAGACAATTACAACTATGTTGGAAGAATAAACTTTCTGTTAAAGCACTTCTGACTAAGGAGACCAGGGTCTTTGTTTAATTGACCTCTATTGGAAAATCAATTAACATAACTATGTGGGGGTAGCCTCATTAGTTGATAACCTGTGATCAGAAAAATGTTATGTTTTGATCACTATTACCTTTAATTTTTTGCATATGTATATTGTTTATAAATTGCTTTCACAGCCAGGCGTGGTGGTGCACACTTGTAATCCCAGTACTTGGGAGGCTGAGGCCCTCTGCAACTTAGTGAGACCCTGTTTCAAAATAAGGAATAAAAAATAGGGCTGGGGGTGTAGCTCAGAGGTAGAAAGCCCCTGGGTTCAATCCCCAGTACCGCAAAAAACAAAATTGCTTTCACTTATTATTTTATTTGAGCCTGAAAAACAACCTTGCAGGGTAACTTGTCATTATCCATATTTACAAATGAGAACCTGAGGACAGGGATTTCAAGGGACTTGCTTGAGGTCATGTCACTGGAAAGGGATAGAAATGGAATGAGAAGGTTTACCTTCTGATTCTAAATTCAGTTCTTTTTCCATCATACAGTGTAGCCTTCTAGTCACCTTTAGTCATGCAGCCTCTCCTCTGCAGTGATGGATACATTTCAGAGGTTAGGGTGAAGCCGGGATGGGCGCTGCTGTCCTTGAGGGTTGCGCTGTGCCCTGCGTGAAAGAAACATGCTCCGGTAGCCTGCCAGGTATGCCCAGGCTGAGAGCACGTGGCTTTGGGACTGGCCAGATACAGCATCCTGGGGAATCTGGGTCAACACTGTCAGTCACCGAGAGATCAACTTTGCTCATTCTATTTCAGGCAGGTCTTGATAGTAGACGAGGACACAAATACTTTGCAAGGAACATGAGGCAGGTGTGCCAAAACAATTTATTACATTACTATACTAGTTTTTTTTTGGTACTGGGGATTGAATCCATGGGCATTCTACCCCTGAGCTATATACCCAGCCTTTTTTATTTTTTATTTTGAAATAGGGTCTTGCTAAGTTGCTGAGGGTCTCGCTAAATTGCTGAAGCTGGCCTCAAATCTGTTATTCTCCTATCTCAGCCTCCCAAGTATTGGGATTACAGGCATGTGCCACCACTCCTGGCAAATGACTGTACTTCTTGAAGGATTCATCATAATGTAATTCATGCCAATTTTTTATCAACTCTATGTATGGATCAATAAGAGTTGTCCTTAAAATCATGATGGGTCCAGGTTTTCACTCTTTGGTTTTGCCTGTGAAGTAAATTGTGTAGTAAGTAGTTTTGTGTAAAAAATTGTTTTTCGTTAAACTTAACTTTTAGGCTTTGAAATTTTTATGAAAAGCAGAAAAAATTAAAAACCCTGAACTTTTTACTTCATGAACAAGTAAAAAGTTTTTACGTTACTATCCCAGGACATGAAGTGCTATTCCTTTTTTTTTTATTGCAGTACTGGGGATTGAACCCAGGGGCGTTCTACCTCTGAGCTACACCCCCAGCCCTGTTTTTATTCTTTATTTTGAAACAGAGTCTCACTAAATTGCGGAGGGCCTCACTAAGTAGCTGAGGCTGCCCACGAACCTGCGATCCTCCTGTTTCAGCCTCCCAAGTACTGGGATTACAAGTGTGTGCCACCATGCCCGGCACTGAAGTGCTGTTCCTAATGAAGTGTGCTTTTCTGGCTTGCTTGAGAGGGTGAGGGAAGTTTTAAATCTTTCTCCTGCTTTTGATTTAATGTAGGTGGAGTCACTAAAGGCCTTGTTCATGATTAGTGACTTTTTAAAAATATGTTTTTTGGTGCATTGTAATTATCGTTCTAGTGAAATTCAAAGTGATACAAACAGACATGCACACGGCTCTTGGCATATTCCCATCTATATCCTACCCCGCCCCACTTCTCCCTATACATGTTAGTGAGATTGATAGTAATACCTCCAAATATGGACATAACATTTTTTGGACTGTTGATTAGTGAGTGATGCTTTTGATAGAAGCGCAGATTGATGCAGCTGCAGCGGGAGCACGTCCTGACAGATGAAGGGTTCTGAACCCAGTCGGATTTGGTCCTGGCAGTGGCCCGAACTGCAGCCTCAACACTGCTCTGGATACATTACAGACCTAGGCTTCACCAGACTCTGAGCGTGAGAATTCCTCTTTAGCAAGAAGCTTCTGTGAAAAAATAAAAATCATCCATCTTAGATCGCATTCTGCTGGAGTCCCTGGATGATTCCTCTCTGTTCCCTTTGCACCACTGTAATTGTTTTGAACATGACACATACCTAGATGGAGCACATTGTTCCAAAGCAATGTCTCAGGAACCACTTAAAAGAAGATTCAGCTTCGTGTCCAGCATATGTGGTTTTCAGTACTTGACAACCTGCTTTTATCCAGTCTCACAGTTTTCCTCCATACCAACCTTTCAATGGTATCTCGTTTATATTCAGCCTTAAACCCAGTGTAATTCACCATTATTTGCATTTGCTTTCCATGGCTTTAATGATTTGAGGAAGGCATATGGGGGAGTGCTGCCAAGTGCTGTGCAGTCCTTAGCATTGTCCCTGCTTTATGCTGCTTCTGCTCAGGAGCCACCTTTGCTGGTCTCTTGGGCAGAGCTCAGAATTAATGTGGGGATCACCTAAGGGCTGTGTATGAACCATCACAAAATTACTAGCCCTAAGCATCTACATGATTTAAAATGAACTTCATTCGAGCACGTCTTCATCTATATTGGTGTTTTCTAGCTGTCTGTGTCTGATAAGTCCAGGTACATTTCCTCTTTATTTCACTTGCTCAGGAGATGGGGAGACAGCAGGCAATGTAAAGAAACAGCTAAGCAAATTCTGGAAAATCTTGGTGAATATGCTGACAGTATACTTTGCTATTTCCCTCTAGTTCTGGTTGTGGCTCTGAATTCTTTGAAGACTAAAGTGAAATCCTGTATTTGACAACTGAACTAACAGCTCGACGAGGGGAAAACATACTGTGAAAACCTGTCAATGAATGTTGCTAACATATGCTGCATTTTTCGACAGGGAGAAAAAGAAACCTAGCAAGTCCTTGGGAAGATGTGCGAGCTGGCTGACAGGTGTGACATCTCTGCACAACAAGCTAAAGCTCTGCTGAGCAGTGGTTGTGTCCAGTGAGACTCGATTGGTCACAGATGACAATTCCAGCTGGCTGAGCTGGAATTCAGAGTCTGTGATTAATATCAAATGTCAAGTAAGGCTGACTTCCAACAATAAGGTCGAAGATATATTCAGTTAAAACAGAGTAAGATTCTAGATTGGCTTACAGATAATTCCTCAGGAATAACCCCTCTCCCCCAGGATGAATTAGACAGAAGAGGTACAAAGGCTTTCTTTGTGAAGCAAAGCTTTTAGTACAACAGAATGAATGATACTTATCTATACTTACCACTCAAAATGGTAGGAAGAGCCTTTTTAAGCTAAAGGTGTTGGATAATCCAAGATAGTCTAAGATACAAGATTTTGAGATAGAACCTCAGACAAAACATAATCATGGAATGAATAATGGTTTCAATCAAAACCAAAGCTTGCTTATGCTTTCAGAGTGGTAAACAAGGGAGTTTCTTTGAATTTTTAGTAACTGACGTGTACATATGAAAGTGTAATTGACTATAAGTGTGACCACACATGTATGCACACATGTATATATATATTTTTGGTTTGATGTCTATGATAGCGAAGGGTCTTACAACCATCAGAAATGAGAAAATGTATATAGTTATTTTCTAAACTTTTATAGGAGATTGCTAAAATATTATTATTGAGAATGATATGGATATATTAGTAACAGTTTGTGTTGAAGAGTAGTTGGTTTCCACTTGTCATCTCTAGAAATGGATTCTTTGCGAATCCTAAATTGTGGACATGCTCTTGCTTCAGGGGATCAGAATCTTTGGGGGAGTTTGTCAAAGTTGGTAACAAAATTATATTTATTATCTCATTTCCAATACATGGGATCAGTGCTTTAAAAGAAACCAAGAAAGTCTGAATTAAACGTTCGTTTTCTTTGCTGTTCCCCTATATCCTATTTATACGACTTCTGTCTCTATGCTAGTCTATTTATATATTTAGTTATCAATAATTCCACAAAGATTTGAAGTTTCTTAAAATAAGAATCTGGATAACAAAATAATAATATAGAAATATAAAGTCCAGGTTAAGTAATTATAAAGAAAGGGAAAGCGGGTTGTAGGGAATGGTTCAACATGCGCACTTGACTTTGCAGCTGCCAGTGCCGGCTGAAGGAGCGACACCATTGCCTTCCTCAGACTGGAGATGATGTATCATCAAAGACAGGCCGGTTGCATGGGCTTCTTTGTGGTTGTAAGAGAACTCAATAAAAGTTATATCCTCAGAAGTGGCAGTGAAAGTTGGATTAGTTTTAAAATTAAGTTTACATGACTTGAATGCCAGTAATTAAAATTTTTTAAAATCCAGATTCAGTCTACTGTTTTCTTGTTTTTATCATCATAATGCCAAGTATGCTGACTTGATGAATTTTCTTAATGGAATGTTTTTGTTGTCTGTTAGATCCATTCTGTGATGCTTTTATAGATTAACGAAAAAGGCACAGTCCATGGGCCCCCTCCCCTTCCCCAGGGCCATTTTTCCTTTTGATATGTTAGCATAATTGATTGAAATGCTCATGATTATGAGGAAGTCATCCACTAAGAATCAAGGCTCAAAGCTAATTCTCCCAGTCGCTGCCCTGAGAAAAGACGGAGCTCTATGCAGATTCTGATGCTAAGAGTTCAAGGCCATGGCTGCTCATCCAGCTCTCTTCTCCTATCAGGCCTGCATAGCCACTAGCTTGTACACATAGGCTACAGAGGAGAGCAATGAGTGGTTGCCCATTTCTACTTGCTTGACTTTGACTTAGCAAGCAAGGGATTTTACTCATCATTAATAGTGTGAACTTGAGTTTCTTTACTATTAAATGAGAAAGTAAAACCAGAATCTGTATAAACTAAAATCATCTCTAGTTGGTGAAGATATAAGTAACTTTTTCATGAATTAAATAACAACAACAAAAAAACCTAAGAGAAGTCTACAATAATGAATATCATGGGAATGGGTGAGAGTCGTGTAGTCAAATGGTTTGGAGGCTGTCATCGTCATGGCCCCGGGGTTCTTCGTGGAGGAAGGGGTGCATGCTAAGCAGTGGACAACAGGTAGGATTTGGGAAGTTAAAATGGAAGAAGAAAAATATTCATGTTTCACTGCATAAGTAACTATTACCTCAGAGAGGCTGGCTGGAGAGGAGGAATTTGTTCTTTACCTGCTAGAAGCCTTTTCTCATTCTAAGAATGCCTGATCATTAGGGATACACGGGGCAGACCACCTTGAAGATTTCTTTCTTTTTCTAGTATTTTGTAATCCCTTAAATAAAAGCTATTCTTTCAAAAATTATTTTGTAGAATAATTCTGAGTTTAAATCTATATTGTTTTTGTTGCCATCTGTGAGTGCTCTGATGATCTTCTGCTTGGGGTGGAATGTCATGAAAATGGTCATTAAATGAGAATTGGAAAGCTCCTGAGGCCAAGGTTAACACTAACAGTTTGGAGTGCTTCATTCTGGTTATTGTTCTAGGCACATATATAAATTTTTGCAAATGAATAGAATGATAGTATTTCCTTTTTTTTTTTGCGGTACTGGGGATTGAACCAAGGGGCATTCTACTTCTGAGCTACACACCCAGCCCTATTTTTTATTCTCTATTTTGAAACAGGGTCTTACTAAGTTGCAGAGGGCCTCACTTAAGTAGCTGAGGCTAGCTGCGAACCCAGATCCTCCGGTCTCAGCCTCGCAAGTACTGGGATTACAAGTGTGCGCCCCCATGTTTGGCTGAATGATGGTATTTCTATATGGTCTGATGACATGTCTATTTCACTCAGCAATACATTAAGGACAACTTTTCCTTCCTAAAGCAGACATAGCTCCTTATTCATTAAAGAATTTTATTAAGGTATAACGTACATACATAAAAATTGTACAAATCACTAGTATAGAGTTTGGTGCATCAATTAAACATCCTTAAGTAACCAACATGAAAATATAGAACATTAAGAGAACCTGGGAAATTCCCCTTGTGCCCCCTCTTCCATTCATTAACTGGCTACCCTCACACCAATGGCAGCCACCATTCCACTGTCTAACAATGTAGATGGATTTTTTCCTGCTTTTACCTTTATCCAAAATGGACTGATATAGTATGTACACTTTTGTATCTGGAATATCTTTGTTGCTCAGTATTATGTTTATGAGGTCCATCCATATTCTCACATGTAGTTGTAACTTCTCTTCAACAAAAGTTAACTTTAAAAGAACACAAAACCACCCACAAGATGGGAGAAGAGGTTTTCAGTGTATATACCTGATGAATGACTGAATAAGAACTCCTATAAACTATAAAGAAAGATAACCTTATAGAAAATTAGGCAAAAAGTCCTGAAAAGGTACTTTCATAACAGATGATATTTAAATGGCAAAACATGAAAAGTGTTCAGCTTTATTAGTTTCTAGGACAACAAAAATTCAAACCACAATCTGATACGACTACAAATTCTGAAATGATTAAAATGAAGTAGATCAAAACTAGCAATGTTGGTATGGATCTGGAGTAACCAAAACTCACATACATACATCACATCTACTAAATCTGAACACACATCCCCTACAATCCAGTAATTCCATCCCTAGGTGTATACCCACAGAAATATGTGCATATGTTCATCAAAACATACGTAGAAGGATGTTCATAATAGTGCTGTTTGTAATAACCGAAACCTGGAAACCATCCTAATGCTTACCAACAGCAGAATGAATAAATTGTGGTCTAATCATATGGTGAATGATGAATTCTATACAGCAGAATGATGCTATCTACTTTAAAAACAGACACAATTTTTAATAGCATAGGTACACCATAACTTATTCAACTATTTCTCTATTGATGAGCATGACATTGCTGGGTTAAATGATATGCACACTACATGTTTCATGGGTTTGTAGTACATTACACTTCTTTCAGAAGGATCTGGAAGTGTCATTGTTTTTTACCCCATCTGTCAGGGACAAATGACACATCTTTATAACAGGTGTGTGCTGGGAATAAGGAAACTACCAGGGATGGTGCAAAACCTTTAGGTTTGTAAAAGGGGAAGGGGTGAGTTAATACTCCAGCCTCCTGATGATGTGCTATTGCTCTTCCTTGGTAAAATCCACAGAGAAGAGCATAGGAGAGTTTATTGATGGACTATGTAGAGCCTGGTCTCCCAGGGCACCGAGAAGAGTGAAGAAAGATGGAGAACAGTAGAGAATGATCTGGATGTTTAGAAGATATGTAGCTTATACCTTAACACTGGTTATTATTTATCTTTTTTTGTTTTTTTGCGGTACTGGGAATTGAACCCGGGGCATTCTACCTCCGAGCTATGCCCCCAGCCCTATTTTTTACATTTATTTTTGAAACAGGGTCTCCTAAGTTGCGGAGGGCCTCACTAAGTAGCTGAGGCTGGCCGCAAACCCGAATCCTCCGGTCTCGGCCTCCCAAGTACTGGGATTACAAGCGTGTGCCACCACGCCCGGCTTATTATCTATCTTTTAATTTGCTCATTTGATAGGTAAAACATGTTACATTGTTTTAATTTCCACATCTTAAATATTTGTTAGTAAGTTTAAGGACTTTTCTGTGAATTGCATGCTTATATTGTCTACTTTTGTCTTTTCCTCATGGATTTGAAGACATTCTGTATACATTAGAAAAATTAGCTTTTGTCTTTTTTAACATTAAAACATTTTCTCTGGTTTCCTATTTGTCCTTTAACTTTATTTTCAGAAACTTGTCATGCAGTTTTAAAGATTATGTACTCCTTTCATGATTCCTGGGTTTCTTGACTTGCTTGGGAAGACATTCTATTCTCTCTAGTTACAAATTTTTTTCCTACATTTTCTTCCAGTGCTTTTGGGAGTTTTGTTTTTTTCCATTTAGAACTTTAAGAAATCAGAAATTTATTTTAATATTTGCAGTGAGGTATGTCATTTTTTTTGTGTGTGTGTGGTACTGGGGATTGAACCCAGAGGCATTCTACCTCTGAGCTACACCCACAGCCCTATTTTATTTTTATCTTGAAACAGGGTCTTACTAGGTTGATGAGAATCTTACTATTGCTGAGGCTATCCTCGAACCTGTGATCCTCCTGTCTCAGCTTCCCAACTACTGTGATTACAAGTGTGCGCCACCATTCCCGGCCGAGGTATTCCATTTTATTTTCTTCCACATAGATGTTTTTTCCTCAATATCATTGGTTAAATAATCTGTTATTTTCCCACTACTTAAATGATGCTTTTAAACCAGGCGTGGTGGCGCACACTTGTAATCCCAGTATTTGGGAGGCTGAGACAGGAGGATCTCAGGTTAGAGGAAAGCCTCAGCAAGTAGATTCGTCAACCTTGCGAGACCCTGTTTCAAAATAAAAATAAAATAGGGCTGGGGGTGTACCTCAGAGATAGAATGTCCCTGGGTTCAATCCCCAGTAACACACACACACACACACACACACACACACACACGATGCTTTTATCATACAGAACATATCCATGTATATCTAGATCTGCTTCTGGACTAAATTCTTTTTCTTGAATCCATTTGTTATTATCTATATCAAGATTTGTTTTTTCTAATTGGGTATTCTTGGTACAATTAAATCTTTGGTTTCTTTGAAATATCAACTTGGCTTTCTATTATTTCTAATTGCTTCTAGTTGATGTATAACTTTTTGAGTATTTCCTCTAGCACATGACTGCATATGGCTGTCTCAACTTCTGATTCAACCCACAAGACTCAGCTCTTTCAAGATCTGCCTCCCTTGTGAAAGGGCATCTGTGGCACAATGGAAAGAGCACTAAATATGGGCTAAGAAGACACGGGTTGGACACTGTGTATAATATTAGCTAGGATTGAGTTCAGCTGCCTGTGTCAAAAACCCACCAAAATAAGAGTGGTATAAATATCCAAGATTTTATTCTTTCTATGAAAGAAATCTGAAAATGAGAGTCAAGAACTGGTAGAGTAGTTCATGAAGTTGCCTCTCACATCCCTAGGACAAGATCCTCATCTTGATATCCCAAGAAGGTGTTTATGTACCAGTGATTATGTTGGAGTTCAGTCTAATAGTTCAAGGAGGAGCTGAGACAGCCCATGAAGGACTCTTCTAGAAACACCCACAATCCTTTCACTTTCAGGTCTCTGGGCAAATCTCCTTACATGGCCATGTCTAGCTGGAAAAGAGTATGGGTAAAGTAGTTGTTAGTGAGAGTATGTCCACTAAAATTGGGAAGTTTATTACTTAGGAAGAATGAATAGAGGAGGGAGCTAGCAGGCTCAGTCGAGTCACTAAATACATATATGAATGTATGCCAAATCAGCTTTTTTTCCCCATGAAGTAAACAAAGCCCATTTTTTTTTTTTGGTTACAAAATAATATTATTCCCTTGAAAACAATTCAAACAAATCAGAAAATTTGAAGAAAGGATAAAAAATAACTGAAATCTTACCACTCAGAGATAGATCACTATTACTATCTCAGTGAATGTATGTTTTCATGAACCTCTTTGTACCCATACCACATAATTTACAGAAATAGCATTATTTCATGCATTCTTTGCTTTCTCTACACTGGCTAGGCATATTTTGCCCAGGGTATTTGCATTTGTAATTGTCTCTGTCTAGAATGTCCTTTCTCCAGGTATCACTATGGCTACTCCCTCCCTTCCTCAGTATATCCAGCTCTTTCCCTTTGACAGTCTAGTTTCTTCACTTCTGGGCATGGCTATACTTACTTCTTCAGTGTGGCCAGATTTTGCACTTCCTCAAAATGGCTAGCTCCTCCCTCCCTCTACAGCTAGCTCCTCCCCTTCCTCCGTGTATCGGCTCCCTTACCTCCACAGTGTGTCCCCCTCCTCCCTTTCTTCCTTCCTGTGGTAACTTCCCACTTCCTCAGTGTGGCCAGCCTGCGGCCTCGCTACCTCTGAGGCTACCTCCCCACCTCCTTCCAGTTTTTGCTCAAATGTCATTTACTCAGTGTCTACTCCATTTGTAATTCTACTCTTCTCCCTTATATTTTATTTTAACTTTCTCCATAGAATGTATCACCTCCTATTAAGTTATTTAATTTAGTCATTTTGCCGGTTTTCTATTTCCTCACAAGATGGTGAAAATTCCATGGAAGTGAAATGTTTGTCTTTCTTGCCCACTGTTTGTCCAGTGCCTAGAATAGGGCTCAGCACAGAGTAGGCACTCAGTAACTCCTTACTGAATGAATGAATTCACTGCACTTTATAACATCTGATCAGATCAATAGCTGTGAGGATTAAATGACATAACATAATGACACTTAGCCAAGAGACAGATGGCAGAGGCCCCAAAAGGGATGCTGTTGTTGCTGTTATTTATTTATTTATTTATTTATTTATTTATTTATTTATTGTGGTACTGGAGATTGAACCCAGGAGGCATTCTACCTCTGATATATACCCCCAGCCCTTTTTTATTTTTGTTTTGAAAGAGGATCTTGCTAGGTTGTTGAAAGTCTTGCTAAATTGCTGAGGCTGGTCTCTGACCTGCAATCCTGTCTCAGCCTCCCAAGTACTGGGATTACAGGAGTGTGCCACCATGCCCAGCCTGCTGCTACTTATATTTTGACTTTTCATGCCTCTACCAGGGGACTAACTACCATATCTTCTCCTTCCTTCGTTCCTTCCTTCGTTCCTTCCTTCGTTCCTTCCTTCGTTCCTTCGTTCCTTCCTTCCTTCCTTCCTTCCTTTTTCTTCCTTCCTTTTTTCTTTCATGGTACTAGGTATTGGACCCATGGGCATTCTACCTCCAAGCTATACCCTCGGCTTTTTTTTCTTTTTATTTTGAAACAGGATCTCACTAAGTTGCCAAGGGTCTCACAAAGTTGATGAGGCTGGCCTCAAACCTATCATGCTCCTGTCTCAGCCTCCCAAGTACTGCCATTACAGGTATGCACCACCATGCCTGGCACTGCCATATCTTTACATTGCTTATTCATACATCAATATCATCCACTAGCCCCATGAAAAATTATATTTTTAAATCGCTAGCATTGAAAAAAGCCTAGTATACAGTAGTTGCTTTATAAATTTGAATTAACTTGAATAATTTCTGACTATTCCTAAACCTGCAAGCTAAAATACTCTCTAATTTCCAAATGCTTTCCTCCACCCCCATACTAAAATATTTATGAAGTTATTAAATCCTCAGAGGAAATTGGGTTTTAGCATGGCTGAGTATATTCTCTCTCTAGTCAGTGGCTTTGTTGAAAGCTCATTTTAATAAATTCGCTAGAGAGGCATTTCTGAATAGGAAGAGTCATTCAGCTTTCTGAAATGTCCAGGTGGAATAAGTATTAGATGCTTTTGTTATTATTGCCACTTTGGTTAATGAAGCTGTTCCCTTTATAATATAATTAGAGCTTGAACAATTCTCTCACCAAATATAAAATGACACAGAATCTTGTTACTGGAGTGTCCCTCTGAAGAGTCACAGGAAACCATTCAAACATGCGACTTGACCTACTAGGATAAATCCAGCCAATTAAGAAAGTGGTAAGTAATTTCATGAGAGAAATTTTAATTCTTACTAAAGATGCTTAGTGTCCCTTTTGTATCTAGTCACTTATCATTTTTTAAGCTATAAAGGAAGCTGTTGTATTAACATGTTTTTATTTATCCTGGGAAAGGCATTTTTATGAGTGTGGTTCATTTTTATTAGTATAGTTCTCAATATAAAGTTGGAATTTCAGGAGAAAAAAATGTGACTATAGTAATCTTCTTGAGTTAAATGACAAAATTAGTCTTTTAAATTCAGTGGTCTAATTCCTGATAGTGCAAGATAAGTCAACAAAAAGCATGGTACTCCCAATTCAGCTCTTCTTCATGGTCTATTAGGTCAGCTACTCTTCTATAAGACAAGACTTTCTTTGGTCTACTTTATAGAAATTGATATTGTACATAATGTGTCCACTCCACAATACTGGCTTGCTTCAGATTTTGACTGCCTGACTTTTCCTTCCATTCATCCAGCCCTGTCTGCACATTTTCTGAAATAAGAATTTTTTTTTCTTCAGCACATCTTTCTTGGCTGAAGATGTCTACACAGAGTCAAGAAAATGGACTCAATCAAATTGAAACATCTTGGGGTTTAACTGAGCCACATTGATTTCCTTGGTCAAGCTGAGTGGTTCAGGATACGTATTTTTTTTTTTTTTTTGCGGTACTGGGGATTGAACGCAGGGGCGTTCTACCTCCGCGCTAAACCCCCGGCCCTATTTTTTATACTTTATTTTGAAACTGGGTCTCACGAAGTTGCAGAGGACCTCACTAAGTACACACAGAGAGAGAGAGAGAGAGAGAGAGAGACAGGGAGAGAGAGAGAGAGAGAGAGAGAGAGCTGAGGCCGGCCACGAACCTGGATCCTCCGGTCTCGGCCTCCCAAAGTACAGGGATTACAAGCGTGCGCCACCACGCCCGGCTTTTGGGATATGTATTAATTGTAACTAAGTGGTTGAAGAATAATGACATAAAACAAACAAAAACAAACAAACACCAGTGGGGCATGGTGTGGTGGCACACGCTTGTAATCCCAGTACTTGGGAGGCTGAGACAGGAGGATCGCAGGTTCACAGCCAGCCTCAGCTGCTTAGTGAGGCTCTCCGTAACTTAGTGAGACCTTGTTTCAAAATAAAGAATAAAAAATAGGGCTGGGGGTGTAGCTCAGAGGTAGAATCCTCTGGGTCCAATCCTCAGTAATGCGATAAATAAATAAATAAATAAATAAGCATATTGTAATTTACAGCAGTCTTTATAGAGAAAAATTCTTAGAGGTATCTCAATTATTCTGGTCATTGTTATTTGTAATAGTCATTCTAGTCACCGAATAAAAGCTATTTAACTTATACATGATGATTTTGCATTCTCATAGATCAATGTAGATGTCCCTTCCAGGGTCATTCAGAACGACCTGTCACATATGGGAAAAACATTTGTGTATGTTTTGCAAAATAAATGCCTCAAGCTATTAGTTTGGGAAAGGGGGGAGGGAGAAGAGAGCAAAATGTGTCTGAGAGTCACTCAGTAGTGAACAGAACGTGGATAACTTAGGATGCCTAAAGGACAGAATGACTAAATTGTTTTAAAGGTTCATGAGTAGGATGGAAAGGGTCATTTATCAAAACCAGAGTCGATGTGAAGTTCATTGCACAAAAGAGTAAAATGGTAGGGGTTAAAAATAGGCAGTGGTTTTAGACTTCAGTTGGTCAGGCTGTGGGAGGGTAAACAGATTGGAAAACCCAGTTTGCTTATCAACAGAGGAGTGAGACAAATTACATGAAAATGAGAACAGACGCTTTGGGTCATTCTGCTCTAGTTGAAGCAAAAACTTTGCAGAGACAATGCTGACAACAAATGAACTTTAATTAAGCCTGGATTGTTAGTGAGTGTGTGTGCTCTCTTCTTTTGAGGAATTCTGCAGAGGCACCACTGTCCATCATGCTATTTCTTTATTGGATGTGTGTCATTTTCCCGCACACTCACTCACTTCAGCAATGCTATTATTGATGCGGTGCTGGTGGTTTCTAAAAACTCTTTCTGGCTTACATCATGACCTCAGTGGCATTTAATTCAAACAATGAAGCCAGAAGAGAAGAAAATTCTTATTTTATAGACAAAGTATCTGCAAAACCTGGGGTATTAAGGATTGAACACAATGGCTGACACTTTGAATTTTGTGGTATGATGTTATCAAGTGCATCCAATATTTTCACTGAAATGATGTGGTAAAACTTGCGAGAGCTTCATGTCTGGCTGTGTTTAGTTATCAGCCTGTTAACAAATGGCCAAGAGGCATCAGGAGGAGGTGGGGCCTGGCTGGAGAGGCTCCCTCTTCTGAAGGGACGCTTGAGGGAAGGGCATGGCTCTGACAGGTTGGTGCAGCATGTGGCTGGACAGAGGGAGAAAACCAGAAGAGGCACATCCTGGAAGAGTTGCAAAGGATCTGTTGAGAGAGCATTCTCAGGAAATGGAGGAGGGAGGAGAAAAGCCAGGTTAAAGAAACAGAAGGGGCAGGCCAGCCCAAGTGGTCTGGGAGGATTGTGGAGATGGAGCGCTAATCCTTGCAATGGCTCTTATGCTTCCGGAGCATTGGCAAGGACAAATTATGCTCTTTAAAGACCTGGGAGTGGCGGTCAGGATCACAGCTGTGGATCTGCCACCAACAAACTCACTACAGGACCTGGGACTAGTAATTTGTCTCTAAAAGGAGGGGGGTATAGTTGAATGATCATTAAAGACCTACCTAGTTTTGTTTAACTGTCATTGTTATTATTAATGAACTCATAATTTTAACTATTATCTCTATATTCATGACTCCTAAATCTATGTTTATGTGTGAAGTTTCCTCTGAGGTATGGATTTCCAGGTATATACATTTGGATATCTCATGAATATTTAAAAATTTATCTATCCAGCTAGGTGCAGTGGCACACACCTGTTCTTAGGAGGCTGAGACAGGAAGATTGTAGGTTCAAGGGCAGCCTCAGCAACTTAGCAAGACCTTGTTTCAAAATAAAAGATAAAAAGGGCTGGGGGTGTAGCTCAGAGGTAGAATGACCCTGAGTTCCATTTCCAATACCAAAAATAAAATAATAATAAAAAAGACCTATCTAGCTAGATTAATCACTTTTCTCTTATGACCTGGTCTGTCTGCTGTGTTTCTGATCACAGTAAACAGAAACACTGTCTACCCACATCTCCACACCAGAAAATTGGAGTCACTCTAGACCCTCCCTCAATCGACTCCCACGTTTTATTACCTAAATGCATCTTATATGCAGTCTGTCCTCTTCGTTTCTGTTTGTATTGCGCGAATTTGCCCTTACCAAGCATCATCTATGCTGTTGCTGGAAGGAATACAAAAGTATTCACTCCTTCATTTGCACTGTTTGTTTGTGTTATGTGCTCAGTAACCCCTGTTTACCATGGGATGCAGTGGTGCTCTTAGGATCAAGTCTCACAGATAACCATGCCCCAGACCCATGGTTCTTAAGAGACTTTAATGGGTTCCTCTGGTTAAGTTGAAAAACGTAAACATTTCCGCAGCCTTCAAGGTCTTGCTGGTGCTCTCTGCTTACTTTCCAGTCTTATTTTGAGCCACTTGCCACTTGTCTTCCCTCCAGCCACGCAGGCCTCCCTCCAGCTAGCCAGGGCTGTGAGCAGCTTCCTGCCTGCCGGCCTTAGCAGGAGCTGCTTCCTCCTGTGGAGTCTCTCCTTCTCCCTGCCCTGGCACAGTCATGTGAAGGCCTTCCCGAGTGGTTTTGTTTTTTTGTTTTTGTTTTTCCTTGTTGTTATTTTAGGATCTTGCAGTACTGTGCCCCTTTCTTTCAGAGTGATTAAGGTAATCATCAATAGGATAATTTGATGTGTCCGTCTTCTCTGTTTCCCTGGGTAGAGACAAAGTCAGTTATGCTTATCCTAGAAATCTTATCCCAACCCTGTGCATATAGTAGGCACTTAATAAATATGAATTGAATGAATGCTTTCTTCAGTATTTCTGATGTTTTGGGTGACTTTCTTCTTTTATTCCACAGAGAATTTTTTTTCAACAGACTATCATTTATCTGGAATGAATGGCAGATCAGGTTTTCTGATTGTAAAGAAATCTCGTTCTCTCTTAAAACACGAAGTAAACACACACACACACACACACACACACACACACACACACACGCACACACACTTTACAAGAAGAAATGAAATTGCATGTTGAGAAGGCAGCTGTTTTCATAGTTCTCCCAATTTTAATTTTTTGGGGGTTTTCTCACATGGAATTCCATTTTCCCCACCATATTTCATTCTTGGGTGTATACTACTGTCACCGGAGAAGGGTTGATTCTGTGAAGGGTCCAGAGGAGTTTCCAGTGAGGGAGGGCGAATGCAACTCAGGAGTGACTGGGTTCTTGGCTCATGTGACAGAAAAGAGTTTCAGCAGGTGCCAGTCAGAGACAGACAGAGATTTATTTAGGAAAGCAAGAAATACACATTCAAGGGAGAATGCAAGCCGTCTCTGGGGGGAGAGACATTTTGGGGGTTCATGACTCTATTTAAAGGAAACTTGGTGAAGGGTGGGTGTGGGAAGGAATGTGAGGGTGACTCAGTCTGGTCATATACAGGCTCATTGTGGTCTCCATCATCTGATCGATAGATAAGGAAAGCCCCCTACATTATAGGTTCCTCAAGAGAGCATATTTGTCTCATTAACAGTGCGCAGAGTAATTATAGCTTTTTTTTCTTTCCTTTTCTTTTCCTTTTTTTTTGGTTAATTTTAAGATTTACAGATTTCCCAGGAATTTGGGAGAGGCAGGCCTAGAAGAAAGAACTGGTTTGGGAGTAAAGCTATGAGGAACTTTAGCATCAGGCTTTTATATTAAAGTTATATTTTACTTCTCCTTCCTTTCTGTCTCCTTTCCTACCTATTTCTTTTATTTCTTCTATCCTACCTCACTACCACTATTTATATTCTCTGTGAAAGGAAAAAATTGCTTTTCTTTATTTACTTGTAGCCCTGTTGCTATTTTCCCCCTAACATTTTTTGACCGATTATTAAGGAAGAACGGAAATAAATATTGACGTTTCCAAGGTGCACACAGGTTGCTGGGCCTAGGCTCCAGCGTGAGGGTGGCAGACCTGCTTCCCTTCTCGTCACACCTCGGGTCGATTGGTCATGGCTGCCAGAGATGAGTGTGACAAGGATTCTGAGGGTGAGACCAGTTTCAGTGGGAAAGTGTGCCATGATGTTATTCAACATGTATTTATTGCATGTGCGCTGTGTGATTAGCATGGTTGGTCAGAAGTGTGGGAGGGGAGAGTTCTTCTCTGCACGTGAAGGGTCAGAGGATTTTGTAAGCATCTTGCTTGTTTTGTTTCTCCTCCAGCATGAAGCTTTTCCCTCAGTTACGTGGCCTTTGGTTACCATTTTGACTTCCAGGCCCCAGATGCAGGTCTGGTCATTGGAAAGGAATTAAAAAACCTATTTCTCATTAGCCCCACCTCCATTGTCATAATTGGAGTCTCTCATACACCATCATCTACTTACATTTTTTTCCCCCTGGTTTCTCTTTCTCTCTCTCTCTCTCTATTTGTGATACTGGGGGTTGAACCCAAGGGTGTTCTACCTCCAAGCTACACCCCCTGCCCGCCCTTTTTAGTTTTTGTTTTGAAACAGGGTCTTGATAGGTTGCTGAGAGTTTCACTACATTGCTGAGGCTGTCCTCAAACCTGCGATCCTTGTCTCAGCCTCCCAAGTACTGGGCTTACAGGCGTGTGCCATGATGAGGCATACTTTGCTCCCATCTGATTTGTACTGGAAGGATCATGACCCTAATTGTGCCCCAGTGAATAATCTGGCTTTTAATTGCTGAGCTGGGTGGGGAGAGACTTCTAGCTATCTCTCCAACTTCTTTCTTTCTTTTTTTTTTTTTTTGCGGTACCGGGGATTGAATGCAGGGGCGTTCTACCTCCGCGCTACACCCCCGGCCCTATTTTTTTTATACTTTATTTTGAAACCGGGTCACGAGGTTGCGGAGGGCCTCACTAATTAGAGAGAGAGAAAGAGAGAGAGAGAGACAGGGAGAGAGAGAGAAAGAGCTGAGGCTGGCCGCGAACCCGGTCTCCACCTCCCAAAGTACTGGGATTGCAAGCATGCACCACCATGCCCGGCCAACTTCTTTCTTAATAGGAAGGCCAACACATGGCCATTGGGTAGGGATTTTTTGCACATTTTCCCCTTTGTCTTTTCAGTCCTTGATGGAAAGTAGATATGATGGTTGGAACTTTAGGAACCCTCTTATGCATTTGAGGCTGGATGTGATGCTCTTGGGAGAGCAGAGAAGAAAGACAGACGAAGTCTAGGTCCCTGCTGACCCTAGCTGAGTTATTCTTTAAGCTCTGTACTAACTACTGGTGGGTTTCATTTTCTGAGAAAGAATAGCACCCTCGTATGTTTAAGCTACTGTAGTCTGGTTTCTATTACTTGCAGCTTAATGCAATTCCTAGCAATACATGGTTTATTCAGCTATGGCTTCTCCTGGATTTATTATTATTATTGCTAATCTTATAGGCTAGTTCAGGTGAGCCCTCTATCTTCACCCAGAAATGAATCTTACATCCATGTTATGAAGACTGCAAGTTCCACAAGAACAAGGAATGGAACTATTCTGCTCACCAGTCTTCAATGTCTCACATGGTGCCTGACACTGGTAGTTGGCTCAGTAAATATGTGATGTGTGAATGAATGGGTAATAAGACTCACTTTCTTCAAATACAAGTCATAATACATCCAAAAGAATTAGCAATCATACAATTGTTGGAGAGTCAGTGTCTCAATGATGAGTGGGCTATTCTGCTTACCCAATGGCCAGTAAAAATTACATGTAGTTATAGATCTGTGTGAAATAAGAAAAAATAATGTTTGATATTAAAACACAATACAGTTTGACATTTGATATCCATAAGCAATTTCACTGATATAAACTTTAGTTGCAATAATAATGCTTCCTTAGTTTGTCTTAGTTTGAGAACATTTTTCATATCAACTTGTTGACAACTCAGTGGTGGGAATGTTGGTAGCATCATGTCCATTTGCTGGATGAGGAAAATAAACCTCAGAAAGGTGCCGTGGTTGTAGTTGCTCTTTCTGACTCACACCTAGCAAGGGAATAAACCAGGAGTTGAATGCAATGTGCTGATCTCATTCCATTCTGTGATTCATGTAAAAAGTTTGGGTGTTTTAGTTACCACCGGTA
Source organism: Glis glis (assembly GCA_004027185.1). NCBI lineage: Eukaryota > Metazoa > Chordata > Mammalia > Rodentia > Gliridae > Glis > Glis glis. The sequence goes on along the minus strand of PVJS01002105.1, from coordinate 16,442 downwards.
TAACCCTGTGATAGTCTCTGGAAATCTAATAAGGCATATGATAAATCTCTGATCTTAACTTTAAAAAAATACTATGGATTGCTTTTTTCCAAATGAAGAAGACAGAAAAATTAAAATAAGTTTTGTTTGGAACAATGGACAGTCATTATTGTGAGCATTCCCCCCCCCCAAACAAATGAAAATAGAAGCTATTTGTTATATATACGTAGTGTGTGTGTGTGTGTGTGTGTGTGTGTGTGTGTGTGTGTGTGTGTTATCCTGGGTTCAAACCCAGTGCCTAGAACCACTGAGCTTTACCCAGCACTCTACTACAGAGCTACACCCTTAGCCCTTTTTTTAACTTTTTTTTTTTTGTGGTACTGGGGATTGAACCCAGGGGCATTCTACCTCCGAGCTACACCCCCAGTCCTATTTTTTATTCTTTAATTTGAAACATGGTCTCATTAAGTTGCGGAGGGCCTCCCTAAGTAGCTAAGGCAGGCCACGAACCCGGATCCTCTGGTTTTAGCCTCCCAAATACTGGGATTTCAAGAGTGTGCCACCACGCCCGGCTCTTGGCCCTTTTTTAAGACTTTATTTTGAGACAGGGTTTGGCTAAGGTTTCAAGACAGGCTGGCTATGAACTTGCAATCCTCCTGCCTCAGCCTATTGAATGGTTGGGTACAGGCAAGCACCACCATACCCAGATCCTAACTCTTGCTAGTACTTTATTTCAACTTCTCTTCCTTTCTCTCATCAATTATGTATATGTAATAATGTTTACTTCTTACTACCTGACATTGAATCAAAGTATCAATGGGCCATGAAATGTCCAATAACAAGCAAAAACAAGGCCTGAGATAGTTCACAAATGGGAGAATACACCTCTATCATTTACCATTTAAACAGACAGCTGAGCACTAATTATCATGGGATGTAAGATGCAAGGTATATTAAAATTCTTTTCGTAAAATTCATTGAAGTGACACAATTGCACAGTTCTTTTCATTGTTTTATTCTTTTTTCTTTTTCATTGGCTCATTGTAACTATATATCACAGTGAGATTCAAAGTTATATATTCATATATGCTTGCAGCATCTCTTGGTATGTTTGACCCTGCACCCCACCCCCTGCTCCCTCCTCTCTCCCCTACATGCTAGTGAACCCAGTAGTGATATCTTCATGTATAAACATAACACTATTTGGACTGTTTCCTTCCTCAAGCCTCCTTTTTCTCTCCCTCTCCCACCCCCAATCCCTTTCCACTAGACTAATAATCTTTCTCATTTTTATGAAGTCCCCTTTCTTTCCTATAGCATTGGTGAAACTGGATATCCATATGTAGAAGAATGAAACTAGACCTCTATGTCTCACCCTGCACAAAAGTCAACTCAAAATAGATCAAAGACCTAGAAATTAGACCATAAAACATGAAATAACTAGAAAAAGCATAGGAACAACTGTCCAACATATAGGCACTGGCAAAGACTTCCTCAATAAGACCACGAAAGCCCAGAAAATAACACCTGAGAATCAATAAATGCAATGGCATCAAATTAAAGAGCTTTGTGTAGAAAAGGAAGCAATTAAGAGCAGGAAGAGAGCCTACAGAATGAGAGAAAATCTTTGCCAACTACTCCTCTGATAGTGGACCAATATCTGGAATATAGAAAGAACTAAAAATAATTCACATTAAAAAACTCAGTTAAAAATGGGCAATTGAACTGAATAGACACTTCTCAGAAGAAGAAATACAAATGGCCAACAAACATATGAAAAAATGTTCAACATCATTAGCAACAAGGGAAGTGCAAATCAAAACTACACTGAGATTCTATCTAACTCCTGTTAGAATGGCAGTCATCAAGAACACAATAATAAATGCTGGTGGGTATGTGGGGAAAAAGCAGCACTTGTGCACTGTTGGTGGGATTGCAAATTAGTCCAACCATTATGGAGATCAGTATGGCAGTTCCTCAAAAGACTAGAAATGGAACCAACATATGAGCCAGCTATACCTCTCCTTGATATCTTTTCCAAATAAATTAAAATTAGAGTACTACAGTAACACATGCATCCCCATGTTCATAGCAGCACAATTCACAATAGCCAAACATGGAAGTAACCTACGTGTCTGTCAACAGGTGAATGAATAAAGAAAAAGATGGGATTTTACTCCCCACACAATGGAATTTTACTCAACCATAAAGAAAAACAAAATTGTGTTGTTTGCAGAAAAATGGATGGAACTAGACAACATCATGCTAAGTGAGATCAGCTCAGCCAGTATCTTTTCACTATTTTAAACTTTTCTATTTTTCCTTTCTTTACCTATGAAAATCCTGTCCACCCTATCTTTCTCTGTCTCTGTTTCTCCACTTCTCTTTCTGCAAGTACCTCTTAGTAAATCATAAATGGAATTTAAAAAGCATCTTCTTTATAAGGAGCAATTTCTGTTTTCTGAGACTTGCTCTCCTGTTTTCTTTAGGTGCCCCTTCCTTCCTTCCTTCCTTCCTTCCTTCCTTCCTTCCTTCCTTCCTTCCTTCTTCCCTCCCTCCCTCCCTCCCTCCCTCCCTCCCTTTCTCCCTTCCTTCAACTATATCTGGGAATCTGACAAAAATTGTGGTTGCAATTGAATGTGAACATTCCCTAGAGAGACCATCAAAGAGCCTCTTTATTTTCTTTCCTAGGCTTCGCCCTGTCAATGTCGGAGAACATTCTCTTCACTTTTCTTGCTGTGGCTCTGAGAGTTTGATGTTAATGTCGCCCCCATGTGATTCGCATTATCTAGAGTGCAAAACTATTATTTCAACATTGCCAAAAGAGCTGAACATTGATTTCTGAGGGAAGAAAGTAAGAGATGTGTGTGGAATCTGACCAGATTGTACCAGGCAGACACTCTAAGTTCACGTCATGAGGTTGGGAGTGTAAAGACCACTGGGAGGTTTTCATCATGGGATTATACGCTGCTGGTTTCTTACCCCTTTTATGTCTGCTAACTCTTAGTAATCTTGACTCTTATAAGGCTCAGGATGATGTCTAACAGAATGATTTCCAGGTTGAAAGCCAGCTTTATCTTTCTATCACCTCCAGACACTTATTTATTACTGTCTATGGACTCTGTTCCCTATTTATTAATGTACATATTATTCTATAGTTATCTAAAAAGATTCAGTGTACATCTTTATGTGACTTTTCTGAATGCCTCAAAGCTGGATGTCCAAGAATAAATTCTACAATTTTCTTATTTTTATCACTACCAGTTACTGAGGCTCCAAATATATCTTTAACTTCTTCCCACTGACCAATCTCATGATCTAAGTAGTCAACTGGTTTGGTTCAAGGATTCATTTACCACTCTGTAGGCTATTGCAACAGCTTCAGTCTATTTCTTTACTTTCCTTCCACCCTAAATATGCCAACAGAACTATATTCCTTAAGCAGATCTGAATATATTATCCTGCTGCTCAAAATCCTTTGGTGGCTCTCCTTGGCTTACTGAATAGAAAGTGTTTTTAGAGTTCTCCACAAAGTGCGCCTGCACTTTATTATTTTAATATTTGCCAGTACTCCCTACACATTCAGACTAATTATAATTCTTTTGTATGTGCTAGCAGATTTATTCTAAGTAATGAGGCAAGAACTCTGTTATATTCATTTTACAGATGAGGAAACTAAATTGTAGAAAGATTAACTAACTTGTTAGTTGTACACCTAACAAGCTATATGATACTTTGACATTTTTGGTGATGTATATATTCACTCATTTGTTTATCCATTAATCAAATAAACATTGTTTATTTATTTAATAGTTGCTCTATGTCAGGCAGTGCTAAGCTCTGGAGAAGGGGAAAAAATCCAGTTATCCACATTGAGGTGAAGAGAGTATAAGGTATCATGATAGATGCTAGGGTGAGTCTGGTCCAGATAAACTTGGATGGAGGAGTGGGAAGATCCCCGAGTCTTCTAGGAGAGAACGGCATTTTACAGGATAATAGGAGTTGGCCAGGCAAAGAAGGGGGAGAATAGTGCTATACTCCAAGGGAAGGACATGCATAAAGCATGAAGGTTAGAGGGCATGGCCAATTCAGAACAGGGTATGTAGTTAATGTGTCAAGGGCATGGTCTGGAATGGGCAGAATGGAGAGACATGTGGCTCTCAATGGTGATCAACTGTGGCTGGGTAATTGAGGGCTTCCTTTTTACCCTGGATAACTCAGATGCTAGTCTATAGAATAAAAAGACCAAAAGAGAGGGATGTAGTTATCTTTATATTTCAATGGAATAATTCTTATTACAGTGTTGAGAATAGCATAGAGTAACACCTGAGATTTAGGCAAAGTTAAGTAAATTAGAGTCCTTTCATGTTGTTTGGATTCAAATTTAATTTGAGTGAGATCCACTGCTAATTTTAAACACCTATCCTTAATTTAGTGCTGAAAATCTGTCTATCATAAAGTATTTGCATTTCAACTGATTATTTTAAATGTTTTGGGTAGGATCAGATCTCTTTCACCCTAGTGAAAATAAACAGAAAAGTGTATAATATAAGTTAGTAGATAATGTCAACTTGTTGATTCTAAACTAATGTATATTGGTTATATATATATATATATATATATATATATATATATGTTTTGATTATTTTTACATTTAGGAACTTCTAAAGTCTTGAAAATGTATTTCTAATCAAACAACAAAGTGGAAATATGGAAGATCCCTAGGAGAAGATGAGGAAGTACCCCGGTTCCATTCTGATTCTGGTCTTCTGCCCACAGCCTTCCTCTATCACAGCCCATTGTAGGACTTGCTGGATAACTTCTCAAAAGGATGCACAAATCATCTCTTTCTCAAGTCTTCCATGATGGAAGTATTATATTTAAAAATTTGCAATTCCTGCCAATTTTTCTCTGCATAATATAAAATGTGGAAGCAAAACCAGGGGGTATCAATCAGGTCAGCCAGCACTATCCTTCCATGACTTCCTCTATGTGTCCAGAGCAGAACTTGGGTGTTTCAGTCAGCATTCTCACCACTATGACCTAAAATACATGATGACCACAACTTAGAGGAAGGAACATTTATTTGCTTATGGATCTGGAGATTTCAGTCCATGTTTATATAGTTCATTTTACTCTGGCTGCAAAGCAGGAGGCTGGGCTGAAGATCTTTAGGGCATGATGGTAGGAAGCAGAGAGAAGAAGAGGTCTCTCTCTCTCTCCCTCTTTCCCTCTCTCCCCCTCCCCCCTCTCCTCCCCTCTCCCTCTCTCTCTCTCTCTCTCTCTCTCTCTCTCTCTCTGCCTCTTTCTCATCCCCAAGACAATACCCCTAATGACCCACCTCCCCCATCCATGCCCCATCTCTAAACTTTGCTGCATTGGAAACATGCTTTCAACACATGAATGACTTTTCAGGGGGACATTTTAAATTCAAACTATAACATTGGGTGTGTTTGTATGTATTTATTTATTTATTTATTGTTGTACTGGGGGACTGAACCCAGGGGCATTTTACCTCTGAGCTATACTCCCAGATCTATTTTAATTTTATTTTGAAACAGGGCCTTATTAAGTTGCTGAGGCTGTCCTTGAACCTGTAATGCTCCTGTCCCGATTAAGTACTGGAATGGCTGGTCGTGGTGGCGCACGCTTGTAATCCCAGTACTTTGGGAGGCGGAGAACGGAGGATCCGGGTTCGCGGCCAGCCTCAGCTTGTGCACTCTCTCTCTCTCTCTCTCCCTCTCTACTTAGTGAGGCCCTCTGCAACTTCATGATACCCGGTTTCAAAATAAAGTATAAAAAAATAGGGCCGGGGGTGTAGCGCGGAGGTAGAACACCCCTGCGTTCAATCCCCAGTACCGCAAAAAAAAAAAAGTACTGGAATGACAACTGTGTGCCACCACACCTGGTCTATAATTTTTTGTCTGTACTTCCAAAATCCCCCCAAAAATCTGAAAAACAGCTGGGCGTGGTGGTGCACGCTTGTAATCCCAGAACTTGGGAGTGCTGAGACAGGAGGATCTGGGTCACGGCCAGCCTCAGCTACTTAGTGAGGCCCTCTGCAACTTAGTGAGACCCAGTTTCAAAATAAAGAATAAAAAATAGGGCTGGGGGTGTAGCTCAGAGGTAGAATGCCCCTGGGTTCAATCCCCAGTACTGCCAAAAAAAAAAAAAATCTGAAAAACTAAAATGTTTTCATGGCTGATTTGTCAGCAAAACCTGATGAAACCTGAACTCATGTGGCCACAAAACCTTACCCAAGCTGTCAGGAGGCTATTTATAATCTGCATTTCACTTGGTGTGAATAGTTATACATTTTGCTGAAGAAATATTATTGGGTTTGACACTGCTTCAGTGTTAGACCATACACCAAAAATGCACTTTATTGCTATTTTAAATGTTTCCTTTTAAAAACATGTATTTGGAAAGAATTGTAGATTCACAAGCAGTTGTAAGAAACACAGAATATCATTTCAGAGTTACAGTGTTATAGAGTTACAGTGTACCCTTCACCTGATTACCCACAACGACAACACGACAACACGTGTACCCATAGTATATCAGAGCCAGGGAAACAATGATACAACTCAAGTACCTTGTCTGGATCTCACCACTTTTGCATCACTCACCCTCATGCCTGCAATTGTCTGTGTATATTAAGTTCTATGCTATTTTGTCACAGGTGGATACAATTCATGGGACCAATGCCACGGCCGAGATGCAAAGTGGTGTCATCACCAGGATTCCTTGCATGATCCTGTTGTAGACCCAGCCACCTCTCTCACTGCCTCTCTCTCTAACCCCTGGAAACCACTAATCTGTTCTCCATCTCTATAATTTTATCATTTCGACATCACTGGATCACTGGATAAATGGAATCATACATTATGCAGCCTGTTGGGATTGGCATTTTTCACTCAGCGCAGCTCCTTTCTAGATCCATACAAGTTGTTGCACGACTGTTAAGCAGAAACTTCCGAACTCCCAAACACACTTGACCCAGAGGTTCTGGATAAGGGGCTGTGGGGCTACACTGAATGTCTGCCACTGCAGATAGAGCCCTGCCTAGTCTTTAAGTCACTTGAGGAGCTGGGCTGGGAAGGGCTGAGGGCTGTTCTTATCAGCCAGTGGAGTGTAATTTGGAACCTCCTTCTCTGGTGTCTGGTACGAGCACAGAGTCTGGTGTCCGCGTGTTGCAGCCTCCTCCTTCCATATTCACAAGCGTCCACCTCACTTGCCTTTGCATTTTCCTTGTGGGCTTTCTAAGTCCCAGCCCTAGTTTGCAGCCCGGTTTCCCTGGTCTTGTTTCTGTCAGCTCCTTTCCTTGAGACCGCACCTGGCTTCCTATATCACTTAACTTTGACTCAGATCAGCCACAGGTCTGTGACTCCGGGCTTGGATTTCAGCACTTGCCCGCTTCAGGCTTGTGTTCAGTCCTGCAGACTCCCAGAATTAATATCAGGCTCTTCTCTGGAGAGTTTTCTGGGATGGATACTCATTATCATTAAAGCGAATTTTGATGTCAATAAAATTAGCTATAAGTATAGTTATTGTTAATGTATTTTAAGGTGAAAATTTCCCCTCTTAGTTCAAAGGACACTTTGGTAAATTCTAAGGTAGAAATTTTCACTAAACTTAACAACATGGAATTCTTTTCTTGACATTTGAACTTCTCTGAGAAGTGTGTGTGTGTGTGTGTGTGTGTGTGTGTGTGTGTGTGTGTAACTCTAATATTATGATGTTTAGGGAAGAGGAAAACATGGTAGAATGGCTCCAGGGGGAACATTTGTCATATTTTCCCTTTCATCCCACTTCTCTTCCCAGCCTGCTATGATGGAAGACATCAGAGTTGATGTTGTGATGCTATTGTCCCAACCAACCTGGGCCAATTTATAGCTCCCCCTTGGAGAAGGCTAACTGAGGAGGTAGTTGTAAGGTTCACCAAGATTCTGTTTCCAGATGCCCTACAACTATTAGAAAAACATATATTCAGGTGAAAAGCAAAAACTTCATTGGTAATAATTCAGACACATTGTTCAGCTGAAATAATTATCTAGGACATTTCCAGATGTTGCCTGTTTCACTTTTCCACCTGGTGTTTGCCATTCTGGAGAGCAGCCCAGCATTGTTCTGTGGTACCCTGGTTAGAACTGAGTAGCCAACAGCCTGCTCTGGGAGTAGCAATAGGAGCCATTGATGCCCTGAAGAAATCAATTAGGAATAAAGAAAGAAGAAGAAGAGGCATTACATAACCCCCATTTACTGTCTCATCTAAAATACTGTCAGTCCCTTTTCCAAAGAGAACAAAGGACAAGGATCCAGCAAAGAAGATAGAAAATAAGAAAAAATTAAAAACATTCAGGACAATTGAAGCAATCTTTTAAAAATTTTTACAAAAGAAATGGGACAATTCTGAGCAAGAAAGTTATGTTTTGGGGGGGTGCAGGAGAAAAGGAAGGATTAACTGGTTTTTCCTCTTTTAAAATTGTTTTTTAAAATCTTTTTGTCTTGCTGCTCCAAGAAAAAAAGTTTGATGACTGATAATTGTCCCATTTTCCCCTTAAAAGTCTTCTAAAGCAGCAATGCACCAAATTCCAATGCCTTTTACCTTAAGACACCCTTTCTTATGCAAAGTGCCTTAGCACTGAAGCTATAGCTATATTGATATACTTTTTCTTTTGCCTATATACCAAAACAACTTCATAGAAAAAAATAAAAACCAAGAAAAACTCATTCTACTTTGCAAGTACTTCCACAGTTGAAAGAGTCATAAAATATATAAAATATAAAATGAAAAAGAAAGTGCATATTTCTGACTGGTTACATGTGATGTAATGGTGAGGTCAGAGAAAATAAGCATGACAAATAAAAACTAACAACCTTCTATATTTTTAGTCTAATTATAGACATACAGTTTTGTTATTGTTATCGCTTGTTTATTCAAATATCATAGTCACAACTTCCAGTAGATCTTAGACTCTTACTACTATTGGGCAGCCAGAATGGTGGCTGAATACATAGTTAATGACTAAATGCAGTCATGAATGAGGATGTTATGGTATGGATTTAAAATTACCCCATTGCTGGGCGTGGTGGCGCATGCTTGTAATCCCAGTACTTTGGGAGGCGGAGACAGGAGGATCCGTGTTCGCGGCCAGCCTCAGCTCTCTCTTTCTCTCTCTCCCTGTCTCTCTCTCTCTCTCTACTTAGTGAGGCCCTCTGCAACTTCGTGAGACCCGGTTTCAAAATAAAGTATAAAAAAATAGGGCTGGGGGTGTAGCGCGGAGGTAGAACGCCCCTGGGTTCAATCTCCGGTACTACACAAAAAATAAAAAAATAAAAAAATAAAATGATCCCAGCACCTCATGTGTTAGACAAAGCAGCTGTATTTGAAGGTGGGACATGGCTTCAAGGAAGGGTCCCTGGGTGTATCCAGAGACAGCATTTTTCTAGGTCGGCTGCTGAAGCTTCTCTTTCTCCCCTGCTGCCAAGAGCTGACAACAGTCCCTCACCCCATCCCTCTGCCCTGAGGACCTGTAGTCATGGCTGTTGCTTGGAAGCCGGCCTAACACGGACTGAAATCTTTAGAACTGTAAACCGCAAAATAAAATCATCCTTCTTCCTCTAAGTTTTGCATGCGTGTCAGGTGTTTGGGTCACAATGGTGAGAATGCTGACTAAAAGAGAGGATCCTTAAGAAACAGTTTATGACAGCCTCAGAATCTGCATCAAAAAGAGTCTCATTTCTGAGTTTGGAACTAAACCTTTATTTTATAGTGTTTGGGAATGCTTTCTTTGTGGAATTTAAGTTGCACACAAGTAAATATCAACCTTTGTTTTATATTTGCAAAAATAAAGATTTTACTATCTGGTTTAATTATCTCATTAAAAATCAGTAAGCTCTGTAGAGGCTGCCCTTTGGGGCTCATTAAGCCAAACTTCTACATCAGGCTTAGGAATGTTGCAAGTGAAGGAAAGACATTTTAGAGCTGAGAGCATGAGGTTAGAGCGTGTTGTTGCTGAAAAGTCATTTGGTTACTACAACACTGCTTGAGAGGAGGGAGAGGACTTTCAGGCCAGATGGCAGGCAGGTACCCTGAGGATTACAAGGTGCGTAGCTCTGTGTCACAGAGGAAGAGATCTGCTTACAGCGCGCCCTGGATGCCGGGGATCCAGAGCCCTGTGGTGGCTGCAGTGGATTTCTGAGTGTTGATGTGCAGGGTCAACAAGCTTAATCTTTGGAGCTGGCTGACCCCAGCTTCACTGAAGAAATAGGCTGAATCACAACGGTCTTTGGACTGAAACCTGAGTTGCAATGGAACTCAAGCTCTTTACTGTTGCTACTAATGCTGGGAAGCGTTTTGGTCTCCAGGGCTTTGGGGTCTAAATCTTTCTACCAGCTTGAAACTCTCAAGAGTTAAAAAAAAAAAGAAAAAAAGAAAGAAAAAAAAAGGAAAAAATCAAACATACAAGGCCACAAGCCCTTCCTCTTTAGTTTTGCTGGATGATGAATCATGTTAATTTTAAAATAGAATTTGTAGCCTGTTTTATAAATAGAGACTTCCTTACTCTTTCTGTGCATTTAAAATTTGTCATGGTTGCCATGCCATGGCCTTCTTAACCGGAAAACAAAAGAAGTATTTTGCACCTGGATATAAAATGCCACATGTCTTGATAATGTCGCAATATGCCAATCTCTTTACAAAAGGCCAGTTTTACGATGTTGAGTTACATTTCCTAACCACAAAACCACTGACTTGTCAACCTATCTTGTTCCAAATGACCGGATTAAGAAATGCTGAAGAGATTTGTCATTTTGATATTCCTGACTGTATGGTACATGGCTATATGAAGGTTCTTTTCATTGTTTGAAATGGTTTTGTTTAGTCAGGCTCTTAATAAAGCAATGTGCATTTCCATGTGAATTTATGGAGTTTTGCAGCCCTACCTGATCTTCCCTGCCTCTTTGATTTTGGCTTTACTACTGCTTCCTTTTACTGGTTTTTGGCAAGTTGCTGAGGGTGTATATTTTGCACTTTGCTTGCCCAATTTGTGAGATTCTGCTGACATCCAGGAAAGTGCCACAAAAACCTGTTGCTCATATCCAAGCTTATGTGTTTTATGGAAAATCCACTGAGCTCAAGTTTCTTGACAACAAGTCTTATTTATGGAGAAACAAACACAGGCAGTATTTTGTGGGCCCATGCTTCTCTCTTTCTGGGAGTAACTTTGGGCATTTCTGTACAAAGGGGCAAATGGTTTTTAAACATCTCATCTTTTATGTATGAGGGACAAAGTGTTGCTGCTGCTGGCAACCCTTTATTGAGCATACACCATATGTCAGGCAATATGCATTGACTTGTTACTGGAAAATTACAAGAGAGGTGCTACTGTCTTCATTCTGAAAATGAAGAAACCGAGGTTTAGAGAGGCTAAAAAAATTTTGCAAATTTTTATGGAGTGGGGAAGCCAAGATTTAAATTTAGTTCTTTTTGTCTCTAAAGTTCATGGTTTTCTCAAAAGAGACCTGAGAGATAAATATTGCCCTTGAGTTTTGAGTAAAAGAAATTTTGTTTAATAATTTCCAATCTATTTTATAGCAATTATTAAACTTATTCCATTTAGAGTAGTTGGTGCCATGCAGATGCAATAAAGACCAAGACATTGTGTCTATTCTTTAAGGACTCAGACTAGAACAGTGGTTTCAACTGGGGATGATTTTGCTCTTTCAGGGGATATTCTCCAAGGGCTGGAGCCGGTTTTGATTGACAGTTTGATTGGGCAAATGTGTGTGGAACTACAGGCACCTGCTGGGTAGAGGCCAGGGATGCTGCTTAACATCCTGTAATATGCAGACATCTCCCCACACCAAAATTATCTCGTGTAAAATGTCAATAGAGCTGAGGTTGAGTCACCTGGGTGAAAAAAATTAATCAAAACACAAGAAACATGTTGGGGTTATACTATACCTTTAATGGTGGTGTGGGAGATTGCTTTGTTTGTTCAAAGCATTTGCCGATAGTCCCTGTTGGGGCCTTCCATGAGGGAGCATTATACCTCCTACCCCACTAATGCCAGGCTTGGCCATTTGGCTTTTGACCAATGTAATGCTGGTGGACTCTTACAGAGCCATTGTGTGATTCCCCATCATTTTTTTCTTTCTGTTACAAGAACATTGGGATCCAGGCAAGGCCATCTTCACCTTGGATTGTCACTAGAGAAGAGGTCTCACTAGAAGAGGGTTCTGAGGAGTTCCTAGAGAAGGATGGGGCTCTACTCAGGACCAGTAGGGTCCTTGATGTAAGTGATGGAGAAGAATTTCAGTACATTTCAATAGAGGCAGAGACAGGAATTTATTTATGAAAGCAGATACACATTCAAGGGAGAATATGGGCTATGGGCTATCTCAAGAGAGAGAGATGCATTTTTGGGTTTCCTGGCTCTTCATTTTTATTTTTTATTTATTTATTTTATTTATTTTTGGCAGTACCAGGGATTGAACCCAAGGACATTCTACCTCTGGGCTATATTCCCAGCCCTAGTTTTTATTCTTTATTTTGAAACAGGGTCTCACTAAGTTGCGGAGGGCCTCACTAAGTAGCTGAGGCTGGCCAAGAACCCGGATCCTCTGGTCTCAGCCTCCCAAGTACTGGGATTACAAGCGTGTGCCACCACACCCAGCTTCTGGCTCTTCTTTTAAAAGAAACTTGGTGAGGTGTGGACATGGGAAGGTGTGGGAATGACATCAGTCTGGAATCTAAGATGGCTTGTAGTGGTCTGGTCATTCTCAGGATCCTTAGGCTGATGTGATTTTCATTATTTGAGCAATATAGATAAGGCTAAGAAAGTCCCGTAAATTATATGTTTCTTAAAACATCACATCTCTCTTTGCTTAATCTATTTATTGGTGGGCCAATTAACAGGACACATTATCATAAGTGAGTGAATTTATGGTCAACTTTAAGATTTACAGATTTCCCAGAAATTTGGGAGTGACAGGCCTGCCTGGCAAAGTATGGGAACTTAAATCAACATATATTTTCTTGTTCTTTCTTTATTCTCCTTTCTACCTATTTCTTCTACCATACCTCTGAACCTCAAATGAAAACAACATTACTGGAGTAGAGATCCCACCTATCCAAAGAGAACTGGTATTGTAAACAAGAAATAGCCCTTTGTTGAAAGCCACTGGAATTTTGAAATTGTCACTACAACATAACTTAATATGTTTGGCCAATACGTGTGTAGTTGTTATTTCGATAGATGAGGATGAGGTGGCCCTTGTAGTAGGAGAAAAACTGAAGGAAAGACTGGAGCCAATATATACCAGGTGGGAAAGGTTAGATTTTAATTTTATGAGTGGAAAATTTAGTGGATGAGAAAGAAAATTAATCTGAGATCAGAGGGGATAATTATTCAGAAAGAGATTCAGGAAGTAGGAAAACTAAATAGGCTACAATAGTAGTAGTTCTAATGAGAGGAATAAGAGCCTCAACATAGGCAGGATCCATAGAAATGAAAAGTTGGAAGCTTATGCAAAAGTAGTTGGAAAAGAAAAAATATTTGCTGTGACAATTTACTTGGTATGGAGAATGCAAAATTGATTCAAAGATGACAGCAAAATTTTGAGAGTGATTATCTTAGAAAATGATGTCACACAAAAATGTACTTTGGAATGGACATGATAAATTTTTCCTAAAGCTATTGAGCTTGAGATCAGAGGGGCGATCAGTGGGACATACTCAAGAGGCAGTTGGCTGCAAGGCCTGGAGAATAGGAATCTTGGTGTGATTTATACATTCAGGCATCCTCTGTGTAAGGGTGCAATATGGAGATTATCTAGAGAGTGTCTAGAACAGAAAGAGGAGGATAAAGAAAAAAAGTTGGAGTGGAGTTTGGGCAAAGAATGAACCTGATAAGCCCTGCATTTCCATGGAGAACGCTGACATGGCTGGCTGGTGAGCAGCTACGTTAGAGGCTCTCAGAGGGAAAGAGTGTAAGGAGGCGGATTAATGCCTACTTCTTGGTTAACTGCAAATCGGTGCTTAAATGCCTTTGATATTACTCTGAAGTAGTTAAGCTTTGATAGGAGGAAAAAGCAGTTCAAGTTATAAGATCAGGAATTTATAAACATTCATAATCAGAATGTAAGTTCAAAGTTTCCCTCAATTTAAAAAGGAAAACCAGGATAACAGCAGCACGTACTTAAAAGAAAACAAAACCCTCACATTTGAAGACTTAGGGTTTTAAACTTTGCTATGCCTGCCAATGTGAAATGAGTTCACCACATGCCTTATCATATATATATATATATATATATATATATATGATATATGTTTTATATATATATATATATATATATATATATATATATTCCCCACTGTAGCTGAAGGACTATACTTTCTCTTATCTGTTCCCTTCCCTGCCTGCCCCTCCAGGGTTCACAGTTAGTATGCCTATTACTTTTGAAGTCTTATCAAGGGCTGCTCCATGGATAAAATAGATTGGTGAGATGATACTTTCCCTAAGAATAATTCAGAATACCATCATTTTTCTTTCTCTGGCTTCATATGTCACTATGTTAGGATCCTAGGACCCTCTGGCTTCACATGTCAGTATGGGTCCTTATGACAGAGAAATGTTCACATAGTCGTCCATCATGAACCTGCTGGTGGCTGTGGGTATTACAGATGCAGTGCTTGGGAGAAGTCACAGGGATGCATGAGATTGCCCAGGGAGACACAGCATTAAACATCCTGGTGTAAAATGCCATTCATTTCTGAGAAGCAAGATCCTGCCCCTGTCCTGATGGCAGCAACAATCCAGAGTGTTTTCATCTGGAATATTGATTTTCTTTCATTTCTCAGCCAAACCAGTCTGTCAGTGTGCATTTACTATAAGATCTTAGAATCCTTCTCAAACTTGAAGAGCTTAGGACATTATCCTTTCCCAGGATTTATCAAATTACTGAATAAAACCAATTCTTTGATGACCTTGCTATCTATAACAGAGCAGGCTGTTTTATTCCGATCCTTTATTTTCTAAGCCATTTTACTATCATTGGTAAAACATTCTTTGATTGCACAGTAAATTGGAATAGTGGAGTTAAATGATGGAGCCTCGTATGTCTAGGTCCTAGAAAACAAGATTCTACTTTACCTCCTTTTTTCCGGGCCCATGTCCCATGAGCCTTAGGCCCCTTCCCCATTTGGCACCCTGTATTTTGCTTCATGATCCTGAATTTTCCTTTCCATTTCTTTGAAAATGTTGTATATATCCTCACATCCTCGCATGACAACCCTTTGTCAGTGGCAGACTGCTAATTTCATCATCTTATCACTGAAATATATTTCTGGGAGTGGCCATGTTAATAGGCTTCTTTTTGGGGCTGTGCATTTTCCTCTGAATAGAGGCCATTTGGAGACATGAAGCTCTAACACAAATGACTGTCATTAACCGTGCAGTGTTTGGGAACGTGGAGGAAATATTTTTGAGAAGATTTTAGGCTTCCTTTGAATTATATCACTTTTGGCGATCAGATCCTCTGCCTCTCTTTTATGTGCATTTGTATGAAGAATGATAACTAAATGCCATTTTGATGTGTGTTGAGAAGAGATAAGGCCATGACCCATTGTTAATACTGTTGCATTTTAATTAATGATCAGGGCTAAGCAGATGAGCTAGCTTTAAGCAATTTTCTAAATTCACTCTTCCACTGTAATTCACATTACAGAAACCTTCTGAAGAAACTGAGTTATTCATAAGACTCAATTAAGATAGATCAGGAGAAGCCTCCGACTAGATCCCAATGAGCAGGGGGAAATTTCCAATCTTGTGATTTTCTCAGTGGTTGTCTATTGTTTCTACACTGGTAGCATGGTCAGAATGCTATGCCAGTCATCCTATGAGTAGTGTTGGAGCAAACCATGCTTATGCTTAGACTGAAGCTAGAGAAACTGAGGGTGGGAAACGAGCACGAGGAAAATGAAGAGGCTGTGGATTCAGATATCAGAAGGATGCACTTTTCCTGTGACCACAGCTATTTCCCCAGTCCAATTCTGGTTGGGCTGGGAAATAGCTAGAGCAGGGGCTGGGGAAGGGGCTACTGTAAAGCCAAGCAACCAATACCGGAAGCAGGGGCCAGACCAGAGGAGCCCTGCGTGACTCCCTCAGTCCAGCCACTTCACTATGGGAGGGAGCGCTGCTCTTTGCCTGTGCTTTGAGACCTCGTGGCGTTTTCCTATGAGCATGCATCCCTGCAGTTACCCAGGATCTAGGTATCTTTGGACTTCTAAATGGATTAGGGGAGGAGCTTAAATCACTGTATTTTAGAGGCAAGAAGAGACAGAAGGAGGTATATAGTTCTATTACCTACAGATGAAGAAATGGGATGAGACCAGTTAACTTACTTGCCTGAGTTTGGACAGATGAAAAGAAGAGTTAGTATTTTTTTTTTTTTTTTTT